>JAAAKG020020280.1:0-45467 GCA_010014905.2 Druon quercuslanigerum | reverse complement strand
TTAAACTGGATTATCATCTATTAAACTGGATTATAGTGGATCAGTCTGAATTTTAGTAGAATAATATGAATTATATTAAATGAATGTATATTATATTTGATTAATTTACGGGATTATAATGGATTATAGTGGATTAAGATGGATTATAATAGATTTATTACTAGTTATTTGGATTTTCGAATTACTTTTGATTAGAAGGATCATCGAATTAAGGCGGATTGCCAAGCGAATAACCGAGCGGTTCAGCGAATTTTCAGAGTTGGTTGATTGTTTCCCCCCGAATTGCCCGAAGGTTGTTATAAAGTAGTATCAATATTCTCCGCAAGAGTTTGCTCTAATCAACTGAAAAGAAAGCCAGCATTTGTGTGCTTGTCGTGCTTGTGTGCACTGTGCAGTGCAGTTGCAGGCAGTTGCAGAGTGTCATTTTGTGCAAGTGCATTTTGATTTGCATTATAAACGCGGCGTACATCTTAAACTAAAATAATTTATAGCTTAAATAAAAATTAGTGCAGTAAACGATATGGAGGCAGAATCTCTAGAATTGGAAGATGGAGAGGTCGTGGAAGACGAGGTCAGTGAAGGAAAATTATTTGACAGGAACCTAACCTCTCAATTGAAAAATATATAGGATAGTGCTCATTTCGTACAGTTATCCTGAAAGTAGAAATTTTTGATTGTTTTTTTGAGAGAAAATCAAAGAATTATTAGTATATTGAATTAAATTTGAATACTAGGGGGCAGTTACGCTTCAGATTAGACAGTATCAAACCTAACCTCACCTTTGTTTGATGAAAATTTCGTAATTTTCTGAAGAGAGTTCCTGGTGCAAATATTGTCTTTCAGAAAACAGAGTTTTTTCCTGAAAATATCTTTGTTTTTAAATAGATTTTAGACTCAAATCAAGTTACAGTTTATTACAAAAAATTGTAGGGTCTGAATTAAAACAGAGCCATCAGTATTTTATTGAAGTTTGTTTTAGTGTTTAATTTTTAAGGAACGAATTTTCCTAGTTACGAAATTTCAAATAATAATTTACTCTTTTAAAGAAAAAATTAAACCAAGATTTTTACTTTGCGTGTGCTCCAATCTGGTAGAAAAAGATACAAATTTTTTACTTGTCAAGAGTGTCAAGTTGAGAATTTTTTTAAAGATTTGAGTTTACTCGTAAACCACTGATATGCTAATCTAATTTACGTAAAATTGACAATATCGATGGCTTATGCAGTTTTATATTTAATATTTTAAGATTTTTACATTTTATTTATGGAATTTTATAAATAATCTAAACTCAAATCCTGAAAAATACCAATCCCTTTAGAAACTTTTTATTTAAAAATATAATAGTTATCGTTGAAAATACGTTTTTTGTGATGACAAAGAAAAATATTGATTCTGTATTAATAAAAAATTAGAATATGTGGTTGAAGTTTTATGTATATTGTTAAAAAAAAATTTTTTTGTAGAAGATTAATCCTTTGGTTAAAAATTTATTTCATTAAGTGAAAATTAGTTTTTTTATTGAACATTAATTTTGTTAAATATTTGTTTATAGCCATTTAATATTTTTAATATAAAATTCATTTATTTGGTTGAAAATTTATTTTATTTGTTTAAAAACTTATTTCTCTAACAATAATTTAAACTATTCTATTTATTGTTAAAAATCTATCTTTTTTAGTTAAAAATTCCTATCTTGTTTAAAATTTATGTTTTTTGGTATAAATTAACCCCTTTTTGACTGAAAATTCAACTATAACGTTGAAAATTCTATTTGAAAATAAAATATTTCTATGAAAATTGATTTGTTTGGTTAAAAATTAATGTTTTTCACTCGAAAAAATGTATTTTTTTTTGTAGAGAATTTATATTCTGGGTTGAAAATTCAACTATTTAGTTCAAAATTCATTTTTTTGATCGAAGATGCATCATTTTAGTTAAAAGATCATTTCTTTGGTTAAAAATTAAACAATTTTTGTTGAATCTTCTTGGTGACTAATTCAACTTTTTGGTTCAAAATTAAACTATTGGATAAAATTCCATTGAAAATTAAACTTAAAAAAAAAATTCTTTTATATTGTGAAAAATTAATTTCTTCGGTTAAAAATTAGTTTTTTTGATTGAAAGTTAATTTTTTATCTAAAAATTTTTCTAAAATTTTTTTGATAGTCATTTAATATTTGTGGGAGAAAATTAATTTGTTTGTTTAAAGATTTAAATATTTCGTTGAAAATTTATTTTATTTGCTTGAAAACTTTTTTTCTCTAGATGGAAGTTAAACTATTTTAATCAACTGTTTTTGATTAAAAATAAAATGAAGATTCATCTTTTTGGTTGAAAATAAAACTATTTTGTAAATTAAAATAAATCTTTTTGATTTAAACTTTATCTACTCCAGTTGAAGATTTATAATTATAGTTGAAAATTCATCACTTAGGTTGAAACTTTTTTGTGGGGAAAATTAATTCAACTGAAAATTTCACTATTTCTTTTTTGATTGAAAACTGATTTTTTTATATCAAAATTCAACTATTTGATTAAAAAATTGACCTTTTTTAGTTTTGTTAAAAATTTAAGTATTTCAGGTAAATATTTATTCTTTTAGTTGAATTTTATTTATTTTTGATTTAATTTATTTATTTAGTTTCCTATTATTTCAAATAATAAAAAAGAAAATAAAACAAAATCAGGGTATGAACAACAATGATTGCGATATTTTCTAAGATAAACTAATATAAATAAATATAAACGAAGATTTTACTAACTATTTACTAAGATTCTTGAGAAAATTAAAAAAGATTTAAAAGTTTTTTTGGTACGTGAAATCCAAATTTCAACAAAAAAGTTCATCTTTAACCAAATAGTTAAATTTTCGAGTAGTTGTATTTATTACAAAAAAAAAACATATATTTTCCAAAAGAGTCGAATTTTCTACTACATTTTTTAATTTTTTAAACCAAAAATGTGAATTCTTAACAAAATATGTAAATTTTCTATTAATAATATTAATTTTCTACCAGAAAAAGACAAATTTTCTTTTAAAACGATGAATCAATAATAAAAAAATGACTTTTTACGAAGCAATTCAACTTTAAATGAAGTAGTTGTATTTAAATTTCTTAGAATTTTCATTTTTTATTTTACAGGATTTTATAAAATTCTATAAAAAACCTAGGTAGGTTCAAAGATATTCAAGATTTTTTGATGCTTGGAGAAAATTTAATTATTATTCAGTAACATAATAAAATTTAACATATTTAATTATTTAATAATTTTATAAATGTTCTGAAGTCTCTCAAAGTTTCATAATATTTTTAATCATCTTAAGCTTACAAAACTTCCTACATATTTTTAAAACTTACTCGAATTATTCCTAAAATTGTTTAAAAATCTTCCAGATTTATTTTTGACAATTTTTTAAATCTTTTATAATGTTTTATGGACTTTTTAAATAATCAATTAAAATTAAATAGAAAAAAAGAAATACTTTGAATATTACCAGGAATCTTTTAAAAAATTCTATCACGTTGAAATTATTAAAACTTTTCAAAATCTTTATAAAAATTCAAAATTTTATTTCGGAAATTATAAAAAATCTACATTTTGTTTTAGGTTTTTGAAATTAAAAACAATTCTAAATATATTTTAAAATGATTCTAATTTTTCCTGCAATTTTGAAAAATTCTGCAAAAATAAACAAATTAACTTCAAATCTTCCAGATTAAACAAATTTTTTAAAATCTTTTGGAAGTCTGTTCAAATTTTGTTTTTAATGTTCTAAAACAAAAAGTCATAAAAAAATTCCTTATAAAACTAATAAATATCTATTAAATATATTTGATTTTTTTTTTAAATTTAAAATCTTCTATATTATTTTCCAAAAGCTTAGGAAAATATTTTTAATCTTTTTAGAGATTTTGTTTAAATTAATTTTTTTTTTAAATGATAATTTTGTTTAAAATTTTCCGGAACTGTTAATTTGTTTTTTACCATGATTTCATTTTTTTCATCTCTTGGAGTCCGTGAAAAAGTTTACAAATTAGTTTGGTTGCAAAATAGCTGAGAACAGAATAATTTCCCAATATTAAAAAAAATCAAAATAATATTTTTTTCTTTTAGAAACGAATTTTTAGAATTAAAATTCATGATTTGGAAATTTCGATCAGAAAAAAGGCACGTGCAAAAACTATTGTTAAAATAATTATTTTTTGTAAGTTTTTAAACTTTTTTCATAAAAAATGAAATTAAAAAATATATGTTTTTGGCACAGCAGCTCTCTTAAATATTATTAAATTTGGCTCAGGGAATTGCAAAAATCAGGGAATTTCGTAAAGAAACATTTTTAATAACTTTCGAAAATAATAATTTACAATTTTTGTATTGGGAAAAAATAAAAATTGTTTAGGGAAAATTCAGGAACTTTTGAAACCAAAGTTTTGCGGCCACCCGGAACATTGAAACTAAGGGACCATACTTAAATTACATAACACCTGAAGATTATCTTTTTAGTTATAAATTTAATTATTTGTTCGAAAATTTAACAATTTTCTTAAAGACATACTTTTTGGCAAAATTCAACCGTTTCGTAAAAACTCGTCTCTTTGGATTAAAAATTTGTTGCTGATAAGTCAACTGAAATCGTTTTTGGATGAAAAATATTTTTTCTAAAAGTTTGTCTTTTTGATTTTAAAGAGCATATTTTTTAGTAGAAATATTGCATCTTTCTCGGATAAAAATGCAAATGTTTCGTTGAAAGCCTAAGTATTTCGTAGAAAATTTACTTTGTTTAAAATTCGTATTTTTGTGTTGAAAAGTTAACTGAATTTTTTTGTATGATTATTGAAGTCTTTTTTTGAAAATTTTTCTTTTTGAGTTAAAAGTTCACATGTTTTAGTAGAATTTTCATTTTCTTTGGACAAAAATGCAACTGTTTGGTTGAAAATTTAACAAAGTTGTTAAAAAGTCATACTTTTTGATGTAAAATTTTACTATTTAAAAAAAATTAATTTATTGTTTAGAACTCTTCTTTGAAGGTTTTCTTTCCACAATTCATCTGTTTTAGTAGAAATTGCATCTTTTTTAACTAATATGCAACTGTTTGGTTGAAAATTCAACCTGTTTTTTACTTAAAATTCCTCTGTTTTAAGACAAATTTCATCTTTCATGGATAAAAATGCAACTATTTGGTAGAGAATTCAACTCATTTTATACAAATCTTCCTTTTTGGTTGAAAAAATTCGTCTTTTGAATTAAAAATTCAATTTTTTTCTTAGAAACTTCTTTTTTATATGAAAAATGAACTGGAATCTTTTTTGAACGATAACTCAACTATTTATAAAACTTTGTTTTAAATAAAAATTTATCTGTTTTAAGAAAAATTGTATCTTGTTTTGGTGAAAATGCAACTGTTTGGCAGAGAATTCAACACTTTTGTTAAAAAGCTTCCTTTTTGGTTAAAAATTCGTGTTTTGGATTAAAAAATTCAATTTCTTACGTAGAAACTTATTTCTTGTTTAAAAATTCATTTTTTGATAGTAAAAAGTTAATTGAGATCTTTTTAAATCGAAAACTCAACTAGTTTTTTTTTAAATTTATCTTTTTGATTTAAAAATAATCTGTTTTCGTAGAAGTGTAATTCTTTAAATGAAAATGCCACTTTTTTGTTAAAATTTAATCTTCTTTGCTTGAGTGTTCAACTATTTTGTTTGAAAGATTTGGTTGAATCAGTTTTTAAGATTGATCTTTTTGTGTTGAAGATTCTCATTTTTTGGTAAATAAATAATTTTTAGGGTTTGAAATTTCATTTTAGGTGGGTAAAAATGCTGCAGTTTCGTGAGAAATTAATTTTATGCTGAAAATTTAATTTTTGTAGAGAAAATTCGTTTTTTTGGCTTGAAGGTTCAACAATTTTGATACACTTTTATTCCTATCTTGAGTGAAAAATTTTTATTTGTTGAAAATTCGTCTCTTTGATTTAAACGTTCTTTTTTTTTTTTAATAAAATTCATCTTTTTGATTGAAATATAAACTCTGAGACTTTTTTGTTGGACATTTATCTTTTTAGTTGGAAAATTCAAGTATTTTTTTTTAAATACATCCTTTGTAGTAGAAAAGTTTTTTTTTGTTTAAAATAAATTAATAAATTTAGAAATTTGAAATTTGTGTTGGAAATATCGGTTTTATTCCGTTTATAAAAGATTTTATGTTAAAAGTATTACAAGATTAAAGGAATAGTATTTGTATCCGTTACGTAATTTAAGTACGGCCCCTAAAATAAAAATGGACAAACGTTTTTGTTTTGACAGTCCGAAGATGCATTTGGGGCTTACAACATTCTTCAGCGACCACACGCAGTGCCAAATTTCGAAGAAGCTGGCAAAATGAAGTACAGCGATGAATCGGATGAGACTTCGGTTTCCGAAAGTGATTCAGACTCGGACTCAGACTCAGCTCGTAACAAAACTAAAAGGCCAAAATTAAAAGTGAGACCAACTCGAGCGGCGAGGGAAAAATGCAGGACGAGGAATGACAAGTTTAAAATCTGGAATATGCAAGTGCAGGAGGAGTCGATAACCGAAGATTTGGTATCGTGTGGGGTCACGAAAAGTATCTACGCCGACCGAAGTGTCGAGAGCTACGACTTTACGTTGGGTTAT
Source organism: Druon quercuslanigerum (assembly GCA_010014905.2). NCBI lineage: Eukaryota > Metazoa > Arthropoda > Insecta > Hymenoptera > Cynipidae > Druon > Druon quercuslanigerum. Next base: position 38,814 of record JAAAKG020020280.1, on the reverse strand, counting down.
TCGTTTAAAAACCGGGGAGAGCTCCGACAACGTGAAAATAATAGTTCGGACGAGGAGAGAGAAGTCGAGGAAAGACTGAGCAACAAAAGAAATTTTTCTGACAGGCGCAATGTTAAACTGAGATTAGGAAAAAGACGAGCCGATAATGAAGAACCTGCTGATGATGATCACAAAGGCTCATCTCGAGTGATGTCAGATTTAAGCATCACGCCAGAATCTTCTGATGCTGAAATTGCTGCTGACATTGCCGCGAAACTTTACGAGAAGAAGGATACTCTCATAAGTAAGTTGAATATCATCAAATCAGGTCTGAGATTTCAAATTTTTCAGAAGTAGAACGATTTACATGTATTCTTGGTAACATTTTGTGATTTTACGAGTTTTTCGAGAATTTGAACACTTTTTTAGGCCTCGCAAATCGCTCCCTAGGTACCCTATCGTGCCTTATTTTTAAACCTGGAAAACCTGGAATTCTCCTTGAATTTTTCACGTTAATCTTAAATTACAATTTTGGTTTTGCTTTTAAATCAATATTTTGTATTTAAATGTGAAAAGTAATTGCAATATTTTAGTTTTTATAGACTGTACTAATTATTTTATAGATTGCAATGAACAGACTGTAATATTGTGAATAATTCTATTAGTTTTGCATTTCTTCTCCGCTAATGTAGAATTTTAAAGTATACAAGTTTTTGTGAGATTTAACTTACGATAATTCGAAAGATTTCAAAATATTTCAAAGCTTTTATAATATTTAAAAGGATTTAGAACATTTTAAAAAGAGTTTACGGATTTCAAAGACCTAAGAAGAATTTCAAGGATTTGAGAAAGGCGTGTAGACAAGATCTTACCAAGATTTAGAATATTTTACAAAGTTTTTTATACATTTTTAAAAGATTTCAAGGAGTTTTAATATTTTAAGAAGTGTGCATCGCATCAGATGTCATAGATTTTAAAACATTTCAAAGATTTTGAACCATTTTAAAATGTTTTGGAGAATTTAAAAATATTTCACAAAGATTTCAAATGTTTTAATGAGTTTAAATTATTATACAACATTTCAGAAAGATTAAAAAAAATATGGCAAAAATTCATAGGGATTTTAAAAGTTTTCAAGGGTTTAAATATTTCTAAAAGGCTAAATTACACCAGATTTCAAAGATTTTTATTTATTTCAAAATGAAAATCATTACAGGCCTATACTGATTTTCCTATAATATTTTTTTTCAAGGGCAGTTTGCATTTTTGGTGTTACATAATTAATTGTTGAGAAGGTTTTTTAAATACTATATAATAGTATTAGAAAAAAACGTTGTAGAAATTTGGAAAAATTCAAAGTTTGAGTACTTCACGGCGAATTTTAAATTTTCGAATTGATACTAATTGATTTTTTATGAATAAAAATATAAGATTATAATTAAGGAGTGAGCGAACAAAACGTGATAAATTTATTTTTTGAAAAAATTGAGATAATTATTGTTTTTGCATGTGTAAGTTGGCAAAAAAATTTCTCCTTGGTTTTAAACTCTTTACATAAAATAAAATTAATTATAAAAAATCGATTTTCGATTTCTCACACAATTTTTGAATTAAAATAGAAAATTGATATTGATAAAAAAATTGTATTTGGTAATTTCTATAACGTAAAATAATATACAAGAAAAGCAAGGGCAATGGTTTTTATAATTGATGAAAATGTATATTTTAACTTTATGTTAAAATATTGTAAATATTTTCGTAATCTGTATTTTGGTCAAAAATATCAATTTTCGATGAAAAGCACAAACATAACCTAAAATCGTACAATAAATGTAATTCCACTCAAAAATCTAATAATTAAAAAAAAAAATACAATTTTTTCAACAAAAACTTTAAAATAACAAAAAAATTGTTGAGAATTATCTATCTTCTTTGAAGTATAATTATTTTTGTTCAACCGATTTTCGGTGAAACACATTAACATAACCTAAAATTGTGAATCTCTTTTCAAACGAATTTCAACCGTTTTGGAACATTTTACAGTATTTTGAAAAATACCACGAAATTTTAAAATTTTTATGAAGATTTGAAATGTTAATAGTTTTAAACGATTCTAATTAAATTTCCGCAAATTTCTGTGATTTTAAATGTATTTTAAATAGTTACTTAGTTATTTAAAAAATATTTAAAAAAATTTCAAATGATTTGAAATATTTTAGTGTATTTTAAAATATTCTAAGGAATTTCGAATAGATTTTAGTAATTTCGATGAAATTTAGAAGATTTAAAATATTTTACGATATTTAAAAATATTTCAATGAATTTTTAATTAATTTCAATAATTCAAAGGGATTTAAACGCATTTCAAGGATAAACCAATTTTTTACGTACTAATGTTTTATTTAACACGACATTTCAACCTAAAATTGTTTAAAAATTGTAAATCTTTTTTGGCATATAATGATTTGTTTTAAAAAATTTTAATTTCCGGCGAAAAGCACTACCAAAATGGAAAATTTTTCAACATTGTAAATTATATTTGAAATCTAATGATTTTTTTTTAATTCCCCAATTTCTGGTGTAAAACACTAATTAAAAATCTGGAATTTATCAACAAGTTAACAGTTAAAAAACGGAAATTGGTATTTTTAATAGAAAGAAAGATTGTATTTCAAAGATTAAATTTGTTTCCAAAATTTAATTTTTCTGGGCTTTTTAAGCGTTTTTTGTTGCAGAAAAAATCATAGTTTGAACGAAATTGCAATCTGTGAACAGTTTCAGATTATATTTACGTGTTTCAATGATAATGGGTTATTTAAACAAGAATCATTATATTTGTAAGAAGATTTACAATTTTGAAGAATTATATATTGCTATTTTTATATTTATCTTCGCAAATTGTTGCTATTTTTTGATAAATATTATTAGATTTCAAAGAATATGTAGAATTTTCGACAATTTTAGTTTATGTTAGTGTGTTTTATCTCAAATTGGTATTTTTTAAAATAAATTATTATTCATTACTTAGGGGGTTTTCTTTGGAAGTTATTGCTATTTATAATTAAAAAAATCATTATATTTTAATGAAGTTTCACAACTTTATAACAATTTCAGGTTTTAAAATGAAATAATATTATTTGCTGAAAAATGTGTAGAATTCAATCATTCAAAAAATATCTGCATTTTTATGAAAATGTCGACAAATTTTTAATACTGTTTGGAATTAAAAGTAATTTTTTTCGTAGAAAACGATAATTAAAAATCAGATTCTACCCTAGGTTCACAACCTGGTGCAAAACTGTCGCAAAATTTCAAATGTTGATTGTATTTACACGATTTAAAAAATTCAAAGCATTAATATTTTCATAAATAATGTTAAAATTTATCAAAATATAATAAACAATACTTTTATATCTTGTATCTACACATTTTTTAAATTTTTTCTACTTTATTGCACCAAGTTTCACCGGAAGACAGAATATAGGGGAAAAAATCTAAGAATTACATAACAATTTAGAAAAATAGTATGAAGACTCAGCTTTCAAATTATTCTAAGTAATTTTAAAAATGTTAATTATTTCCAAAGATATTCCAGTTTTTCGAAAAAATCGAAATTTGACGTTTTTTTCAATATCTTTTTATAAAATTGACATTTTTCTTTCAACTTGGGCTTATTAGATGAGTCGTAATCTTTCATATATTCTTTAAGATTTGCGTTTATTAATATTTATGTGTAGATTTTTTTAAAACAAAATATGAAAAATTACAACTAGATTTCGAAAATCGTTAATTTTCGTTGTTTTGGAAGAAATTCCTAATTTTCTATAATGACCTATTAATAAAAGATAAAAAAATTGAATCCTAATTATAAGGATGTAGATTTTATTTTTTTTACAGAAAAATGTAAATAAAATTAAAATTCGTGAAAAGATTTTAGATCAAATAAAAATATTTTTGTTTTTATAAATAATTTTATATAATTTAAATTTAACTTAAATTTAACTTTTCTACCAAAAACAATAAAAAACTAAGATTGCGTTTTGTTGTTGTAGATTTTCATAATTTTTCTTAGAAACTTAAGTTTTTTTCTGCAAAATTATAAAACTTGATAATTGATTGCATTTTTTAAAACCTTGACTCGGAATTTTTTCAAAATTACACCTGGAAAACCTAGAAAAATTATGGAATTTTTTCAAGTTGGGCTACTCGACGAGTCCTAATTTTTCGTATATTCTTCAAGAATTGCGTTTATTAATATTTATGCGTAAAAATTTTTTATTTAAAAAAAAAAATTTTTAAAGTACAACTAGATTTTGAAAGTCTTAAATGTTCTTTATTTTTGTAAAAATTCATAATTTTCTATAAAAACCTATTCAAAAATATGAAAAACTGAACCTTTAGTATGGGTTTGTAGATTTTCCTATTTTTTCTTAGAAAAATGTAAGCAGAAAATTAATTCGTGAAATGATTTTAGATTTAATAAAAATGTATTTTAAAATTGGACTTCTGTACCAACTGTGAAATATACTTTTCTAGGTTTTCCAAATAAATAATGTTTATTTTTTCAGAGAAAGTCGTGGACATTTTGGGAAAGCAAAAGGCGATCGACTTCTTTCATAAGACAAAGAAAATTGAAGAGGAAGGCGGCATGTTGATTATGAACGGATCGCGTAGGCGAACAGCTGGAGGAGTTTATCTTTATCTAGTGAAAAATGACGATCACCTTCCTCAGGAGAAAATCAGAGAAATATTTTACGTCGATAAGAAAGAAAGTGCGGTTCAAAAGAAACAATCTGAGGCTTCTGAAAGGCGACGAAAGGCAAAGGAAAAAATGCGACTTCTTGAAAGTACGTTTTTTATATCTAATGAATTTTATGCTTTAATTAACATAATATTTTAACAAATTTTACAGTCTAAAGTGCTCTCGAAACCGTGAAAATAGGGTGGTTTTTCACGAAAGTATTGGAATAAGGGAATAAATTCTTTTAAAAAAATTAATTTGTATATAGTATATTTAATTAAATATAAAACTTTTGAAATTTTAAAGATTTTAAGTGCAAATATATTGCATTTTCAACAAAATAGTTACATTTTTAAACTAAAACGGATCAATTTTCAACCAGTGGTCGAATTTTCAAAGAAAAGATATTGAACTTCAATCAAAAACAGCTGCCTTTTCAACAATGAAAGATGACTTTTCTACTAAAAAGATGCATTTTTAATTTAAAGAAAAAAGTATTCTCAACAAAAAATATGATATTTGATATTTTCACAAAAATGAATTTTATTTTTAAATGAAAAACAGGTGAATTTAAACAAAAATTACCAATTTTTAACAAAAGAGTTGAGTTTTAAAGCTAACAAGTAAATTGTTTTAAAATCCGTTGGTTTTTAGAAACGAAAACAATTTGGTGTAAAAAAAAGGCAATTTTAAACCAAATATTTAAACTTTAAAGCAAAAGAGAAGAATTTTTAACAAAATGGATGAAGTTTTAATTACACAGTGGAATTTTCAAGGCAAAAAGACGAACTTTAAGAAAAGTTTTCTCTTTTTTAGCTTAAAAATTCAACTACTTAGTTCAAAATTTATGTAGTTTGTTGAAAATTCGGGGGCTTTAGTAAAAAATTCAACTGAAATTAAATTATTTTTTTGAAAATTCATATTTTCTGCCAGACGATTAATGTTCTTAGTTGACAATTGAACTTTATATTATATATTAACAAAAAGTTTATTTTTCAACTAAGAACATTCATCGTCTGCCTGAAAATATGAATTTTCAAGAAAATAATTCAATTTCAGTTGATGTATTTACTAAAAACCACGAATTTTCAACGAACTACATAATCTTTGAAATATATAGTTGAATTTTTAAACTAAAAAAGATACATTTTTAACTAAAAATGGTGCAATGCAATTTTAATTTCGGAGAATTAATTTTCAATTTTTAAAAACAGTTCTGTTTGTTGAATTTTATACGAAATTGTCGAATTTTCATGTTGCATTTTTTAAAAATTAGTATGTCCATGTTGAAAATGCAACACTGTTAAATTGAAAATTCATGTCTTTCTTTGAAAACTGTACTATTTTGTTGATCATTCTTTTTTTTTGTTGAAATAATGGTTTTATCTGAAAAGATAATTATTCCATTTTTTGTTAAAAATTTATATTTTTTTTAGTAGAAAATTTAATTATTTGGTCTAGAATTCATCTCTTTTGTCGAAAATTCGTGTTTTTTGTATAAAATTTTTCTTCCTTATTTAAAATTAAACTACTTGGTAAAAAATATCACTGTTTTGTTAACAATGAGTATTTTTGTAGAAAATTAACTTTTTTGTTATATATTTTTGTTGATATATTTCAATATCAACTGTTAAATTTTTTTTAATTCTAAAATTTGGTGGAAAATTCAACTGTTTTGTAAAAGATTTATGTAATTTGTGGAGAATTAAACCAATGAGGCCATTTGTAGCCAATTAGCTAAAGAGTTTAATTATATTTTTAACTAAAAACTGTTTTTATCCAAAATTTACAACTTCAAACGCTTTTATTTTATAAATATTTAAGTGTTCAAGACTGCATTTTAAAATTCTTTAAACTAAAAATAAACTTTTAAAATGGAATATTTTTGAAGTAGAAAGTTTTTGAATGACGCATTAAAAAATGAATGATCTTATAATTGAAAAAGATAACAATTCAATTAATTATTTTAAAAACTTTGTAAATCGAACTTGGACAGATTTTATTTTTCTAGAAAATTGTGCAATTCCCGGTCAAAAAAATAAATTCACTGTCATTTCCTGGTTTTCCCCGGTCTCAAAATTAACAGAGGAACCTTTTCCACAAAATAGTTAAATTTCGAATTAAAAGAGACAAATTTATAACCAAATAGTTGGATTTTGAATAAAAAAAGACCCATTTTTAACCAAAAATAGAATAGTTACATTTCAAGTTAAACAAATTTTTTTAACCACACTGATGAATTTTAACTGGTAAGGTGAACCATCAACTCTAATGGTTCAATTTTAAACAAAAAATATGAATTTGCAACTAAAAATATGAGTTTTCAATCAAATAGTTGGATTTTGAACTAAAAAACATAACTTTTAAACCAAAAATGGAATAGTTCCCATTATTCAACACTTGTATTTTCAATGAAGGAGAAGATTTTTCAAAGAAGAGGATTAATTTTCCATAAAAAACGGATATAGAATTATGTTGACATATCAATTATTGTTCCCTTTTAAAAATAATTTATTTATATTTACATTTGATGGACTAAAAACGATTTTTATTCAAACAATTCAACTAATTATTTTAAAAACTTTGGAAGTCGAAATTGGACAGATTTTATTTTTCTAGAAATTCATGAAATTCCCGGTCAAAAAATAAATTCACTGTCATTTCTCGGGTATTTCCGGTCTCAAAATTAAAAGAGAAAAATTGTACAGAAAATAGTTGAGTTTTGAATGAAAAGAGAAAAATTTTCAACTAAATGGTTGGATTTTAAATAAAAAAGAAGTGAACCATCAACTCTAATGGTGGAAATTTTAACCAAAAAGATGAATTTTCAATCAAATAGTTGATTTTTGAACTAAAAACCATCAATTTCAAACAAAAAATAAAGGAGAATAATTTTCAAAGATTAAATTTCCATACAAAACGGATTTAGAATCGTTTTCACATATCAATTATTGTCAAACGCCTTTATTCTTTTAATTATTCAAGTGTTCAAGCCTGCATTTTAAAGTTCTTTTAATTAAACCTAAAAATCTGAAATAAAAAATTTTTGAAGTAGGTTTTCGAAAATTCCGGGTAAAAAAAGAAATTCACTGTAATTTCCCGGATTTTCCTGGTTGTTCAGGATTCCTGGTCCAGCGGCCACTGTTTTTTCTCTCTTTTTTTTTTCTATTTTCTAAATTCAACTTGTCCTTTCAGACGGATCTGACAAAGATCTGCCAGCCTTGCTCACAAGAGCGGAACTTTCAACGAGACAAATTGCGGAAGAAGCGAGATTGAGACGAGGTAAGGGCATGGACAGAACTCCCTTGGATTCTGAGAGAACTGTATCGAATCCTCCACCGAGTCCAGTTACGGACGATCCTGATCACTCGGAACAAGTGAACGATTTTCTGCCAACCGGAAGACAGGAAATTGATTACGACGATGTTCTCGATCTTGGCGATGTGGACAATATGGAAGTTTTTTAATATCCTTAAACTACTTTTATTTAAGCCTGTCCTCTTTCTCATACATTGCTTTCTTTCTACTTTGCCTCAGTTAATTTTAGGTAATTATTTATGCCAATGGATGAGAAATTCCCTAACCTTAATTTATTGTATTCACTTCATTCCTCAATTCGTTTTACTTGATTGAAAACAAAGAGGCCTTTTTATTTTCTTATCTTCGCCCTTTGCTCTGTTTTACCTCTACAATAATTACCAGCTTTTCAAACTCACTTTATTAATCCATCAATTTTATATAATTTTTTCTCCTATATTTGAGGAAAGATTTTGATTTTTGTCCTGTAAAAAAATCAAAACTAGTGTCTCTTATAATAGACACTAGCTTTTTCGAAATCGTCGATGTTTAAAAATAGATTGAAGCGGGAACTATCTTGGAAGAGATTTTGAATTAGGAACTGAAAAAAATGATAGACATTTCTACAGATTGTACATAAGATTTAAATAAAATCGTATGTAGAAATGTTTTTCTAACGGCAACTCACTTTGGATTGTAAATCTCTTTATCAACTCAAAAGATAGTCTCTCGAGTATTTTTTAATACCACCTGAATATTTAAAAAAAACTCACTCTTTTTCAACTTTGAAACTGATTACCTTTATTTTCGTGTCTTTCAATTAATTTAGCATTGAGTTTATTAAAAAAGAAAAAGAAAGAAAAAAAAAACAACTTGATGCTTTTTCGCAATATTCACTCATGTACATAAAAAAATATTCTTAAACGAGTGATTTTACGCCTTAAGTTATATATATATATAGCGAGAGAATAAGGTTAGAGTGAGGAAATTGATAAGGTTATATAGGATATTGTTACGTTGAAATAAACAGACGTTTTTTAACATAATTTGTAGTCTTTATTCTCCTAGTTTAACTAAATACATTATTATTTTAAATTTCTTAGCTTAGATAACAAGAGAATTTACACAGGTAATAAAAAGTTGTGAATTTTTTTCTCATCGTTTCAGGCCAATTTCTGAAACAGATTGAGCAGCAACAAGCACCGATCTTTGACCTGTAAAAATATAATATATAGAATTTAGAGGAGTGCTGTTCGCTTATTTGAATTTGCAATGCAAATTTAGACGCGCTTGGACAATTGGATTTTTCGGAATTGAAAAAAATCAAACCGGGAATTTACCTCTAATCACAGAAAAATTCAAGTTTTCGTTATTTTAATAATTTAAAAACAATTTAGAATAGTGATTTCTCCTTTATCTACAGTCGCAGATTTTTCAGATTATCTCAGTTTACAGAGAAATATTTTTTAATTATAACTGCAAAATTTTGTTATATTATTCATTGTGAATTCATCTTTTTTTTAGTAGAAATTTAAAACTAAATGATTGATAGTTTAACTCTTTTCTGGAAAATTCATTTATTCGTTATTTTAATGGAAAATTTATCTCTATTTTTGATCTCTTATTTTTACTGGAATAGATAAATTCTTAGATTTAAAAATTTCTAGTAAATTTATGTTAATAATTAATTCTTTAACATAAAAAAATGTAACCATTCTGTTGCTGGTTGAAAATTGATATTTTTTTATTCAGAAATTAAACTAGTAGTTTGAAAAATTATGTACTTTGTGAAAAATTCGCCGCTTTTTAAAGAAAGAATTCATTTTTATGGTTGAAAATTCCTATTTTTGTTATAAAATTCAACTTCTCTAGTTGAAGATGCATCATTGTAGTTGCAAAATTCTTGTTAAAAATTCAACACTTTTGGTGGAAACTGGTATTTTTTAATTGATAAATTCAAGTATTTTATTGAAAATCCACATATTTTGTTAAAATTCAATTTTTTCTTGGTAGAAAATGACCTTTGTCTTGGCAGTTCAATCTGCTTGTTTTAACATTATTTTTTTCGGTTAAAAACTCAAGTACTTTAGTTCAATATTTATCATTTTAGTTAAAAATTTATCTTTTAGGTTGGAAATAAAATTACTTGGTTGAAAGTTAACCATTTTAATTAAAAATTCATTTCTTTGATTTTAATGTGAGCTATTTGATTAAAAACTTCTTTTTTCTTTTGATGAAAATAAATGCCGAAAATTTAACTACTATATTGAAAATTTGTTTCTTTTTTGGTAGAAAATTATTATTTATTTGAACTGAAAATATAACTATTATCCCATAATTTTAGTAATCTTTGAAATATTTATGGAATCTTCGTTAAATCTTTGTAAAAGGTTTTGGAATATTTAAAATCTGTATTAAATCTTTGAAATCTTCATCAAAGTATTGTGAAATCTGTAAAATCTTTGTCATATCTTCATGGCATCTTTGAAATCTTTTGGAATCCTTGAAATCTTTGTGAAAACTTTATGAGGTCTTTGAAATAAATAAAAATTTTAATAATCTTTAACATATCCATGAAATCTTGGTATCTTGGAATTTTTCGTGAACTTTTGTGAAATCTTTTAAAATCTTCATGAATTCATTAAAATATGTGTGTAATTTTTTGGAATCTTTATAAATTCTTTTTGAAATCTTTATGAAATGTTCCAGATTTTTTGGAATCTCTGAAATCTTTGAAATTTTGAAAAAATATTTAAAAATCGTTGTGAAATCTTATAGAATTGTTAAATCTTTAAAATCTTTGGGAATCTTGGAAATCTTCATGAAAGCTTTGTGAATTCTTGAAAATCTTTTGGAATCTTTGAAATATGTGAAAAAATTTTGAAACCTTGTTTGACTTTTTTGTCAAATTTTTCTGAAATCTTTGAAATCTTATAAAATTCTATAAAATCGTTGTGAGGTGATTGAAATCTTTATGAAAACTGTTTAAAATTTTTTTAAATTTTGGTGAAATATTTGTGAAACCTTAAAAATTGGTTAAAATCTTTGTAAAATCTATCAAATGTTTTGAAATCTTTAAAATCTTTTGAGATCTTAAAAATCTTTGTATCTTTAAAATCTTTATGAAATCTTAAGATCTTTTGGAATCTCTGAAATATTAAAAAAACATTTTAATCTTTTAGAATCCTTGAAATATTTATGAAATCTTTGTGGAATGTTTAAAATCTTTGTGAAATCACTGAAATAATTTAAAAAACGTTAAAATCTTTTTAAAATCCTTTTAATCTTTGTGAAATGTTTTGGAATATTTGAAATCATCGTGAATTCTGAAAAGTCTTTGTGAAAATTTTATGAAGTATTTGTGAAATCTTAAAAATTTGTCAAAATCTTTGTAAAATCTTTCAAATATTTTTAAATCTTTATGAGATCTTTGAAATGTTTAGAATCTTTTGAAATATTTATATCTTTAAAATCTTTTTGATATCTTTTTCAATATTTGAAACCTTTTGTGAGATTTTCGAAATAATTTTGAAAACTGAACAATCTTTTGGAATCTCTGAAAGCTTTTCTTCATGAAATCTTTTGGAATCTTTGAAATTTTTATAAGATCTTCGTGACGTCTTTAAACTTTTGTGAAATATTTTGGAATGTTTTATTCCTTATGAAGTGTGCAAAATATTTTGAAATCTTTGAAATCTTCATGAAAGCTTTGTGAAAACTAGGAAATGTTTGTCATATCTTCGTGACATCTTTGAAATCTTTACAAAATCATTGAAATCTTTTGGAATCCTAGAAATATTCATGAAATATTTGTAAAACCTTTGTGGAACGTTAAATTCGTTATGAAACCTTTGAAATATTTAAAAAAATTTGAAATCTTATTTAAATTTTTGTGAAATCTTTGCAAGATCTATGAAATCTTTATAAAATCAAAATCTTTACGAATCTTCGAAATCTTTGTGAAAGCTCTGTGATATGTAAAATGTTTTTTAAAATATTTAAAATCATCGTCGATTCCTTAAAATCTTTGTGAAGTCTTTATGAAATATTTGTGAAACCTTAAAGACTTGTTAAAATCTTTGTCAAATCTTTGAAATCTTCATGAAAGCTTTGTAAGATCTTTTGAAATCTTTAAACTTTCATTTAAATCTTCCTCGAATCTTTAGGAATCTTTATAAAGTCTTTTTGAAATCTTCAAGATCTTTTGGAATTCTTAAAATCTTTATAAAATTTAGTCAAACGCTTAAAAACTTTGTTAAACCGTTCCAATTAAAAAAAATTGAAATCTTATATAAATATTTTTCTAATTTTTGTGAAATCTTTGTAAAATCTATGAAATCTTTGTTAGATTATTGAAATCTTGATAAAATCTTCTCAAAATTTTTAAATCTTTGTGAAATCTTCAAAATTTCTTGGAATCTTTGTGAAATGTTTTGGAATATTTGAAATCATCGTGAATTCTTTATAATCTTTGTGAAATCTTAATGAAATATTTGTAAAACCTTAAAAATTTGTTAAAATCTCTGTAAAATTTTTTAAAAATCTTTAGAATTTTTTGAAATTTTTTGAAATCCTCATATCTTTAAAATCTTTGCGAAATTTGTTGGAATTTTTCAAATTTTTATGAGATCTTTTAAATCTGTGGAAATCTTTATATCTTTAAACTCTTTTTCAATGTTTAAAAACATTATAAAATCTTTGTGAGATTTTTGAAATATTTGTGGAACCTGAGAAACCTTTTGAAATCTTTTGTGAATTCTTTAGAATCTTTAGAATGGTTGTGCAATCTTGTTCAATCTTTGAAATCTTTCGAATCATTTTAAATCTTCATGAAAATTTTCCGATATCTTTATTTGCTCCTTGAAATCTTTATGAAAATGTTCAAATCTTTTGAAATATTTTTAAGGACTTTTAAATCTTTATGAGAACTTTGAAATCTTTAGAATCTTTTGAAATTTTTTAATCGCTATGAAATCTTGTTCAATCTCTGAAATCTTTATGAAATCTTTGTGAGATTTTTTAAATATTTGTGAAATCTTTTTGGGATTTTTGAAATCTTTGTCAAGCTTTTGTGAAACCATTGAAATGTTTCGACAATTTTTTTGTAAAATCTTTTAAAGGTCTTATAAATCTTTCGAAATCATTGTAAGATCTTTGAAATATTTAGAATCTTTTGAAATCTTTGTGAGATTTTTGAAATATTTTTGAAACCTGAAAAATCTTTTGGAATCTTTAAAATATTTATGAAATTTTTGTCAAGTTTTTGTGAAATCTTTTAAGGTCTTTTTAATCTTTTTGAGATCTTTGAAATATTTAGAATCTATTAAAAATTTTGAAACTTTTATATCTTTATAATCTTTGTGATTTTTTTTCAATATTTGAAAACTTAATGAAATCTTTGTGAGATTTTTGAAATATTTTTGAAACCTGAAAAATCTTTTGGAATCTTTAAAATCTTTATGGAATCTTTTTGAAATATTTTAAAATCTATGAAAATGTTCTGTTATCTGTAATTTGCTCCTTGACATCTTTATGAAATCTTCGTCAAGTCTTTATAAAATCTCTCAAATCTTTTTAAATCTTTTTAAGGTCTTTCAGATCTTTTGAAATCTTTGTGAAACCTAAGAAATCTTTTCGAATCTTTGAAATCTTTCAAATCTCTTGCAATATTTATGAAATTTTTCTGATACCTTTACGAAATCTTTGAAATTCTTATGAAATCTTGATCTGTGAAATCTTTTAAACGGATAAATGTTTTAAATCTTTAAAATCTTTATGAAATCTTTGTGGACTCTTGAAATCTGGTGTACATAAAAAATTCGAGTGTACATTTGATCAACCCCTCGATGGAACAGAATAATAATGAAAATTCTTTACCTGTTGCACGCTGCGATTTCCAAGTCTTTCACTAATCGTGACAAAAGTTTGCTCCGAGTATTCTATTTTGATACTCTGCAGAAGAATCGCATCTTCTTCCCTCGTCCAGGATTTCACATCCGGTGGCTCTTCAACTTCGCCATTGCTACTTTCGGAATCACTCGAAACGTCCTCGTTCTTCTCTAAATTTACTTCCTTCTCCTCATCATCCGATAAAATCTCTTCCTTGACAAAGGAATGATTGGGAAACTCCTCATACTGTGGACTTTTCATTCCAAAACTAGAATCAGCTTCACTTGCTGAACACTGAGACTTCTGCTCCTGCTTCGCGTCTCGTTTTTCGGCTCGCTTTTCGCGTTTTGTTTTGCAAACCGGAACTGGAGACTTTTTCACGCCACTTGTGGAAGGTTGCACTGTCTTTGGAGGCGATCGAGGACCTCTTTTTGATTTCGTTCCAATTTTATCAGCAGCCCCTTCTTCTGGAGCTTCCTTAACTGGTGAAAATTTCAAGGTTGGTTGTTGCTTGCTCGCAATTTCATCAGTACTAGGATCATTATTCTTCGATGATTTTCTACGCCTTTTTGGCTGAGATGGTGCTAGAACTAATTTTTCGGCAGGTTTCAAGGAGACTCGAGCGATATTTTCCAAGGATTCGTCGTTTTCTCCGGGGAATGTGATTTTCGCGGGTCGTAAACCTTCGGATGTTTGAAGGTAAATTCTCCCGTTTAGGAACTGTAACAATTAAAGAAATAAACGATAAAACTACTAAACAAGAGTATTATGTTTTCTGTCGAATAGAGAATATATATTTTTGTATTAATTGCATTTTTGTTGTAAAATACCATTTTTCGACGAAAAACACTATCATAAGCTAAATTTGTTTGAAATTGTAAGCTTAATTTTTTAATTCAAATCATTTTTGTCTAAAATAATCCATTTCCGATGAAAAATGCTCCAATCTTATTATTGTTCAAATATTGTAAATATTCTTGGATATCTAATTATTTATTTGTTAACAATAGCAATTTACACGAAAAACCTTTTTTTAAACTTTAATATATTTTTTTAATAAAAAAAAACATTTCCGGTAAAAAAATGTTAATATAATCGAAAATTGTTGCAAAATTATCAATCTTCTTTGTAATATATACTCGTTTCCGATGAAAAACGCAAGTAAAAATCTACAATTTTTCAGACAATTTTGATGTTCTTTAAAATCCAATAATTTTATTGATTTTTTACATTAAAAATAAAAAAATAAAATAATTTCTTGAGAAAAACGCAAGTGTAACCTAAAACTGATTAAAAATGTTCTCTTTTTTACAATTAAATTATTTGTTATCAAAAGAATCGACTTCCAATATATTAGTTTTTTATTGAAAGCTAATTTGTTTTAATGAAAATTTAACTAGCCCATTTTTTGTGAAAAATTGATATTTTTTAGTTTAAAAATTTAACTGTTTAGTTATACATTTTTAAAGCGAAAACAAGTATAAACTAAAATTTAAACTATTTAGTTGAAAATTTATGTAATTTGGAGAAAATTCTTTTTATTGGTAGGAAATTAATCTTTGTTGAAAGTTAATTATTTTGGTCGAAAATATAACTATTTGATTAAAAATGCCACTGTTTCATATAAGGCTCATATTAAAAAAAATTCAACTATATATCATGTTTTAGTTGAAAGTTAACTGTTTCGTTAAAAATTAACTTTTTTTGTTAAAAATTCAATTGTCTTGTCCAAAACTTGTATTTTCGATTAAAAATTCAACAATATTGTAGAAAAAGTAACTATTTGTTTCAAAGTTTATGTATATAGTTGAGAATTCGTTTTTGTTGCAGAAACTAATTTTTTGCTTCAAATGCAACTTTCTACTTGAAAATTTATCTGTTTTCGTTGAGAATTCAAATAAATTATTGAGAAATTTTTTTCTGTTGGTTAAATCCAAATTTATTTATTTTTGTTTTTAAACCAAACAATCACATTTTCCATTTAAAAATCATCTTGTGTAGGTTGAAAACTGAACTCCTTGGTTGAAATTTAAACCACTTTATTAAAAGTTATTTTTTTTGTGAAAGTTTCAAAATTTTAGTTGAACATTTTATTGTTGTTAGAGATTAATTTTTTTAACTGAAAATTTAACAATAATCTTAAGAAATTTTAAATTTGATAGAAAAATGAACTATTTGGTTAAAGTTGTATGCATTTTGTTGAAAACTTGTCTTTTACGAAAAAGAAACTTTTTTTTTAGATAAAATATAACTTCGAATAAAAATTAATCTGCTTTAGTTGAGGATGCCAAATATTTTGTAGAAAATTCGCTTTGCTTGGTTAAAGCCAATGGTTTTTATTAAATTTTATCGAAATATCAAATATTACATTTCTCGCTGAAAATTATTTTTTTTTATGTTCAAAATTCATCTTTTTGGTTGAAAATTTAAGTATTTTGTTCAAATCTCCTTTTTTTGGTAAAAAATTTTTTTAAATTGAAAAATAAACTATTTCATTAATTGTTACAAATTAATTTTTTTTTAATCCATTAGTTATGGTTGAAAATTAAAGTATTTTGTTAAAATCTCCTTTCTTTGATTCGAAATGATTTTTAAAATTTTAAATTCTACTATTTCATTTTTTGTTACAAATTTATTGTTTTAGTTTGTATTTCATTCCTTCGATGAAAATTAAACTATTTTATTGAACATTTGTGTTTTTTTCTTTGTTGAAAATTAATTTTTGAACTTCAAAATTGAGTCTTTTCTTTAAAATTAGTCTTTTTTGTTTAAATTTAAGTGTTTTTCATTTAATATTCAAAAATATTTTTTGTTTGTTCGAATATCAACTATTTAATTTTTAATTGAAAATTCATCTTTTTCGGCTTAAAGTTATACGACTTTGTCAAAAAGTAATTTTTTTCGTTGAAGTTTTATTACATTAGCTGAACATTCATTTCTATTACTGAAAATATAAGTATTCTATTAAAATATTCGCTTTTTCGGTTAAAAATTAATTTTTTGAAGATAAAATTTAATTTTTCCATTTTGGGCTGAAAATATTTTCTTCTTCAGTTCAAAACTCCATTCTTTTGTTAAAAATTTAACTATATTATTAAAACTTCAATTTTTATATCTGAAAATTTCACTATTTCATTTTTGGTCCAAAATGTATTTTTTAGTGGAAAATCTAACAATTATCTTAAAAATTCTATTTCTTTTAGTGGCAAACTGTTGTTTTTTTAGAGTTAGAACTCCAAATTCGTAAGACTAATCCGTAAAATTTGAATGACTTTAGAGGAATTTAAGGTAAATTCTAAAAAAATAAAATGAATTCTAAACAATTTCAAAATATGAAAAAAACATTAATGAATTCAGTAACCTTCAAATGTGCTTAGAAAATCTTTAAAATGTCTGGAATCTTTTAAAATACCCTAAAATATTTCAAATCCTTTGAAATCCAATTAAATTATTGAAATAAAAAATTTATTCGTAATCTTTGAAAATCCCTTTAAATTTTTTTAAGCTTTTGAAAATGCCAAGGAATTTGTAAAAAAAAAACCTAAAAATATTTAAAATCTTTAGGTCATTTTCTCAACTGATCCTCAGGACGATCACTTTCGAAAAAATCAACAGATTGGATTGACCTTTGGTATACTCTTTTAGTGTCTCAAATTGAAGGTCAAGTTCGTTAGCCAGCCATTTTGGACGAAAATTCAAAATTTGAGCACATTTAAAAAATTTTTGAGACCACTTTTTTCAATATTTGAAAATTCTATGTACAGTTATTAGTAGTACTCGAAAAGACTAACAATTTATCACAATAACTTTTTTCGACGAAAAAAAATTACCGGAGTTATAGCAGTTTCAAAATAAAAAAAAAAAACAAAAACGAAAATGAACATTTTAAGCCAAACAACGCACGATATCAACAAAATTTAAGAGGGAAAAAAGTTGGTTTTTGAAAGCCCTACAAGATTATCCTAATAACTTTTTAAACTTCTTCGAAAAATCGAAAATTCAAATTTTGATCACAGAAAAAATAATAAAAAATAAAATATTCCATTTTGCGGTCAAACTATGCAAGATACGAAGAAAGATGTGAAGACAAAAATTGTGGAGCCAAAAAACATCTACAAATTTGTTAAGAATTACTTTTTGATAGGACGTGTAGTTTTTGTTTTATTCGTAAAAAACAACATTAACAATAAAAAAAACTTCAGAGCTATAGCAATTTCAAAATCCAAAAAAAGAAACGAAAATTAGCATTATCAGCCAAACAAAGCAAGATACGAAAAAAAGTCAATACGAGAAAAATGGGTTCCTTTGTACACCCTACAAGACTGTAATAACGACTTTTTGAATTTTTTTGAAAAATTTACATTTTTATTGCACAAAAAAGATAATGAAAAATGAAAAATTGCATTTTACGGACAAACTATGTAAGATACGACAAATTATGATTGGACAAAAATTGTGCACTCAAAAATATCTACAAATTTTTTATGGGCCACTTTTTGAAATAATACATTTCTCAGGGTAGCTGCGAATAAAGATTAGTGAAAAATAATGAATAAATGATAAAATCATTTTAATGGACAAAATAAATATAAAATAAATATAAAACAAAATAAATAAATGAATTCTCAACCAAATAGTTAAATGTGCAATTAAAAAAAGATTAATTTTCAACAAAATATTTGAATAAAAAAGATCAGTTTTCAAAATACATACATTTTCAATTAAATAATATACATTAAGTTACATTTTAAGTGAAAAAAAGAATTTATACTGAAAAAGGCCTAATTAAAAGAAATTGCTTAGATTTTTTAACAAAGTGATGCATTTTCATCTAAAATGATGAATGTTTCACTATAATAATTGAATTTTCGAGTAACACGATTAATTTGAATCTAAAACAATGGAATATTTAACTGAAATTGTTACATACTTAATTCAAAAAAAAAATCAGGCGAAAAAATACTAATTAAGAAAACATTAGTTACGATTTGAAATTTTTATTTTATCTTACTATCCTTTCAATTCGTTGCATATATAGAGAAAATAAATGTAGGTACTATATTAAATTTAAATTAAACCTCTTCGAAATTCTAACTTTTCAAGGAAAAATATTGCATTTTGAATAATATATGTGAATTATTAACCAAATAGTTTAATTTTCAATGAAAAAAATATAAAATTTCATTCCAGTAGTTGAATGTTGAAGCAAAAAAGATCAGTTTTTAAACAAAATTGGTATGCTAAAATTTACAGTTGAAAAAAATTAATAGTTCACACAAAACACGACATATTTCTAACCAAATTCATGCATTTTCCACTAAAATTATAAATATTTAACTGGAATACTTGAATTCTCAACCAAAAAGATGAATTTTCAAACATGAAGATAAATTTTCAAAGAAGCAGATTAATTTTCTACCAAAAAAGAACAATTTTTAATGAAATTGTTCAATTTTTAACTTAAAAAAGTTTAACATTCAACAAAAATGATGCATTTTTATATGGAATAGTTGAAATTTCAACCAAAAAGTCAATTTTCAACCTTAAGTTGAACATTTTAATTTTTAGTAAAAAAAAAAAATTAATTTCCATCTAAAAAGAAGAAATATTATAAGGGAATGGTTACATTTTTAGTTGAAAAAACAATACTTTAAAAACAAGAAATACACTAATTTTAAAAAGTTGCATTTTCAAGCAGTGATTAATTTTCAACTAAAGTGATGAATCGCTAAGTGGAATAGTTTAATTTTACGCCAAAAAAATGAATTTTAAAAAAAAGTATGAATATTTGACTAGAATAATTGACGGCTAAAAGTTAAATATTTAGACAAAAAAGTAATGTTCAACCAAAGATATTAATTTTCAACTAAAACGATGGAATAGTTAACAGAAATAGTTAAATTTTCAGTTTAAAAATTAGTTTTTAGTCAAAGAAAAAACAAATTTTCAACAAAAAAAAAACTAATTTTTCAACTAAAGATATGAGTTTCAAATTAAAACGATGAATCTTCAACGAAGAAAATTAATTTTTAACTTTTAATCAAGCAATTCAATTTCCATTCCAAAAAATATAAATTTTGAACAAAGCAAGATTTTTCATTCAACAGAGAGTGAGAAAACTGCAAAGAAATTGATGAATTTTTGAGCAGAAAGATGAATTTTTAATCGAGAAGATCAATTTTATCCGAAAAAGAAAGAATTTTCAACTAAAAACGATCAAATTTCAATCAAAAATAGAATTAGATCACTTTTATGTCGAAAAAATTAATTTCAAACCGAAAGAACAGCGAACTTTCAATAAAATAGTTAAATATAGTAATATAAAGCTAATTTTAAAGTTAAAAATAATTGTTATTTGTTTTCATAATTAAAATTTTTTAAATTAAACACGCTCTCGAACAAAGTCTCTGACTTAAAAAAAATTGAATTAGATTTCCAGGGTTTTCCGGATATATAAAAATTCTCTGACAATTCCCGGTTTTCCAGGTTTTCCAGGTAGGATAGACACCCTGATTTGGCATTTAAAACTAAATTTTTACAATAAAATTATAGAAATTTTAAAAACTATAAATATATTATTAATAAGTATCACATTATGTAGAATCAAGTGATATCCAAAACGACTGGACAGAATTTTGTACTAAAAACTGTGATTTCTGTACATAAAAATCAGTCATTTTTTACGTTCAAAATTCCCTTCTTTTGTTATAAACTGAACTATATTGTTAAAAATTCAACTTATTTATCTGAAAATTTCATTATTCCATTTTTTGTTAAAAATTTAGTTCTTTTAGTTGAAAATCTGACAATTTTCTTGAAAATTCTTTTTCTTTTAATAAAAAATTGGCGTTTTTTTAGTTCAAAGTTAAAAAATTTAGTTAAAAATTTATTCATTTTGTTGAAAATTGTGATCTACGTATAATATTATATAAATTTCTTACCCTTGTGCCACAAGAAGCGCAATGTTCACTTGTAGATTTGAGTTTAGGATCCGCCACATCATGGCAGTTGCATTTGCAATTGTCGCCACCGTAAGGATCTTCCTGGGTCGTTGAAACTGGCAATTCAATATGCTCATACAATTCAGCAGCATCGATCGCATAGACCTTAGATTTATCGTGAGGCCCCACTGGACATGTTACACTTTCAAACAACTGTGGTGCAAAGAGGCTGAAAGATAAATCAACAATTATGTAACTAAAAATGTTCCTGGATCTGGGTGAAGATTTCAAATTTCCGGTCATTTTCCGCTTTTTCCAGGTCAAGTTTTTTCTCAATTTTCGCCGGTCAATTAAAAGTAACATTAATATATTTGCCGAAAATACGTAAACATTTATTTTTAAATTAAAAAAATTTTAATGAGATTAAAATCAAATTTAAAATACTATTTAAAGTCCAATAATCAAAATAATGCGCAGAATTCTTGAAAATTTCTATTGAAATTTGGAAAAAGAGAACAAATTTTTCCTGAAAAAGAAAAGTAAAAAGTTTCTTTTTTGGACAATTTTTATTATTATCCAATCACAATATAAAAACATTTGTAAAAAATAATCGCCAACGTTTCGACATTCATACAACTACCTTATCAAGGAAAAAAACATTAAAAACTTTTGTTTTAAATAAATATTCGAGCAGACAGGAACAACAATGAAACCATGATGCTCTCTTTCTGACACCTGAGATTCAAAAATTAATTTTTGAAATTTTTCTTTTCTCATTTTTCTTATATCTTTTTTATTTTTATCCAAAACAGAATTTTTTCTTCTTTCTTAGAAAAAAATGGTTACCTTTTTTCAAATTTTAATAGAAAAATTTTATGGTGGTTGTCCAAATTCTTGATTTTATTTTCAGGAATTCTGCACATTAACATTTATTTTAATTCTTCACGTTCTTTCTAAACATCCTTTAACAGAACAGAAACAAGCGTTGCAAAATAAATTAATTTTGGAGAAAAAAATACTTAAATACTATTAGTTAAGCTGTCAGTTGAAAACATTAATTTTCAACAACAAAAAGACGGATTTTCAACAAAATAACAAAATAGTTCAACTTTCAAGCAAAGTGATGAATTTGCAAATAAAATTATGAATCTTCAACTGAAATAGTTACATTTTAAACCAAGAAGATGAAATTTTAACTGAAATGATAAATATTTAACTGGATCATTTGAATTTTCAACCCAAAAGATGAATTTTAAAACCAGCAGATTAATTGACAAATAAAAATATTAATTTTCTACACAAAAAAAAAAACAATTTTTCAACAAAATGCAAGCATTTTTAACGAAATAGGTAAATTTTTAATTAAGGACGACAAATTTTCTACGTCATAGTTAAAAATTTTAACTTGAAAATAATCATTTTCAACAAGAATTTTCAACTAAAACAATAAATCTTCAACTCAAACAGTTGAATTTTTAAACAAAAAAAGATAAATTGTCAACCAAAATCTAAATAATTAAATTTCAAGTTGAAAAAACTAATGTTCAACCAAACACATGAATTTTCAACTACAACTATGGAATTGTAAAATGGAATAAGTTAAATTTTCATCTAAAAAAAAACAAAACAAAGTGATGAATTTTAATATAAAACTGCAAAATATTTAACTGGAGTAATTACATTTTAAACCAAGAAAATTAAATTTTAACTGAAATGATGATTAACTCGAACACTTGAATTTTCAACCATAAAGATGAATTTTTTATCCAACAGATTATTTTTGAACGAATATAAAATTAATTTTCTACCAAAAAAAAACAATTTGTTAACAAAATACAAGCATTTTTAATGAGATAATTGAATTTTTAATTGAAGATGACAAATTTTTAAACAAAAAAATTATTTTTGACTAAAAAAAGATAAATCGTCAACCAAAACCTAAATAATTAAATTTAAAGTTGGAAAAAATAATCTTCATCCAAAAAAATGAATTTTCAACTGCAAATATGAAATTTTCAATTTAAAAAAGTTAAATTTTCAGTTAAAAAAATACTGCCAACAACAAAAAACCAACTTTAAAAAAAATAGTTCCATTTTTAAAGAAAATGATGAATTTTCAAATAAAATTGTAAATATTTAGCTAGAGTGGTTGAATTTTAAATAAAAAAAAATGAATTTTCAACTGAAATGATGAATTTTTAACTAGAATAATTGAATCTTTGACAGAAAAAAATAATTTTCAACCAAGAGGATTAATTTCTACAAAAAAAAAAAATAATTTGCATTTAAAAAATATAATTTTTCAACAAAAAATTTAATAATTCAATTTTTAGTAAAAAAATTAATATTCAACCAAAGAGATGAATTTTTAATTAAAATTATGTAATATTCAAGTAAAATAATAGTTACATTTTCAGTTAAAAATTAATTGAATTTTAAACTAAAATTATTAATATTTGACAGGAGTACTGGAATTTTTAATCTTCAAGAAGAATTGTTAAACAAGAAGATTAAGTTTCAAAGAAAAAGATAACTTTTTTGTTTAATTTTAAACTTTAAAATATCAGTTTTCAACTAAAAATGGAACAGTTAAATTTTCAGTAACAGAAATTAATTTTTACCATACTGTTTAATTTTGAAATAAAATCATGAATCTTCATGTAGAATTGTCAGTTTTTTATGCCAAAAAGATGAATTTTCAACAATAAAAATTAATTTTCTACAAAAAATACGATGTTTCCACAAAGTACAAAAATTTACAAACAAATAGTTTAATTTTTCAGGGTGGCGATTCGGCGGACGATTTCAAATTACCGGTCATTTTCCGGTATTTCCAGGTCAATTTTTAAAATTTTTGCCGTTTAAATAAAAGTAACATTAATATTTGCCGAAAATCCGCAAAAATTTATTTTAATTCATGATGTTCATTCTAAACATCCTTTAAAACAACAGAGCAAAACATTGCAAAATGTATGAAATCCGAAAGAAAAACTTAAGTATTATTAGTTATACTTTCAGTCGAAAACATTAACTTTCAACAAAAAAAAAACGGATTTTAAATAAAATAGTTCCATTTTCAACGAAAGTTTGAAAATAAAATTATTAATCTTAAACTGAAATAATTACATTTTAAACCAAGAAGATGAACTTTCAACTGAAATTACTTACATTTAACTGGAACAGAAGAATTTTTAACCAAAAAGGCGAATTAATTAATTAAATACAGAATAATTAAAAAGAAGATTAATCTATAATTAAAACGATTAATTTTCTGCAAAAAAATACAGTTTTTCAATAAAATACAAGCATTTTAAACGAAATAGTTGAATTTTTATTTAAAGAAGACATATTTTCAATCTTACATAATTAAATTTTTAACTTGAAAATAATAATTTTTTAAGGAAAATAGAATTTTAACATTTATAGTTACAAAAATTGCTTTTAAATCAAACATAAGAATTTTCAACTGAAATAGTTGAATTTTCAAACAAAAGATTATTTTTTACTAAAAAAAGATAAATTGTCTACCAAAATATAAATAATTAAATTTCAAGGTCAAAAAATTAGTGCTCAACAAAAAAAAAAAAGAATTTTCAACTACAACTATTAAATTTTCAATTGGAATACGTTACATTTTCATTTTAAACAATTATTTTCTACAAGAAAAAACTAACTTATAAAAAAATAGTTCCATTTTTAAACTTATTGAACTGGAAATGTTGAATTTTCAACCAGAAAAATGAATTTTGAACTGAAATTATGGATCTTTAACCAGAATAATTGAATTTTTGTCAGAGAAGATTAATTTTCAACCAAGAGGACTCATTTCTACCAAAAAAGAGGAATTTACAATTAAAAAATGATATTTTTATATTGAAAATACGTTCTTTTTACGTTAAAGATAGTTTATAAAGTTTCAATTGGACGTTTCAATTTTTTTAATCACTAAGTTTTTCGAATTAAAACAGTTTAATTATTAACGTTAAATCGTGAAAATTCTTTAATTTTAAACGGACTTAGAATCGTTTCGTCAAATAAATTATTGTTCCCTTTTAATACTTAAAGTACAGATTTATTTTAAAAATAATTTATTTATACTTATAGTAGATAAAATAAAATTGTTTTTTTAAATTATATTTGCTTAAATTAAAATCTAAAATGGAAAATGTTTAAAGTAGAAAATCTTTTAAAAACAGATTTTTCCTCTAAATATTTGTAAAATTCACGGTGAAAAAAGAAATTCACTGGCACCCTCCTCCTTCCTGTTATTAAGCAGAATAATTCTCACCTTTCAGGTGGTTTTCCGCCCGGGAAAACTTGCAGAAACATGTCCATAACAATTGGATATCCTTTGAGAACTGGACCCATGACTTCATGAACATTTTTCAGAGTATGTGGAGCTGCTGCAAGTTGTGCTATCGACTGCATCACTTTCGCAAGACGAGATGGCTGTTTTGCAAAATAAACTTGAGCTACGTGTACAAATTCTTGCATTTTTTGTAGCATCATCCACTCGACGGATTTATCAATCATCGCTGCTTGATGGGAACTTAAAAAGAGCAGAAAATCAGAGCACATGTCTGGGAATTTTTGCAATTTTTCCGTCACTTCTCGAAAAAGATCAATAGCCAGAGTGTCCTTCGTCGCTTTAATTTCGCTTTCCCTCAATCGTTTCTCGTTCGATCCACTTTTACCTTCTTTAAAAATTATAAACAATAAAAAACGAGAATAGGATTAATAACAAAAAATAATCTTATCTAAAAACTGGTGCTCTTTTAAACGATATTTAGATGTGTTGAAAATATTCGTAAAGAATTTCAAAGAAGATGTAGATTTTTCAGATTTCGATAAAAGGTGCCTTCTACGAATTATAAAAAGTTTCAAGAGAATTAAAAAAATTCGTAACATTCCTGATATTATTTCAAATGATTTTTTTATTTTAAAAGTCAATTTTTAAAGAAAATGGAAAAGGGTTTCAAATTTTGTTTAATGATTTCCTAAACTGTAAAAAAAGAATGAAAAATATTTTTATTAAAAATTGATCAATTTTGTAAGAGAACAAATTTTTTTTAAATGCAATAAGCTTAAAATATATTCAGAATTTTTAAAAAGATACGAAAATAATTGAGAACTTGAAAAGATTTAAGAAAACGTAAAACAAAATGTAGATCTTGGAAGATTCGAAAAAAATAAGTTTCATAAGAATTTTAAAAGGTTTTAAGAGAATAGCCATTATTTTTAAGATTGCTGGGAAAATTTGAAATGATTCTTTTACCTAAAAAAATAATTTTAAGAGAAAATTGAAAAAGATTGCATATGATTACTTAAAATTTTGAAGAAGAATGTAAAATATTTTATGTCAAAATTGTTCAATTTTGTAAGATAACAAAATTTTAAAAAATATCCGATAAGCTTAAATAAAAGATATCCAGAAATTTAAAAAAGATATGAAAAATAATTTAAAACTTGAAAAGGTTTAAGAAAATGTAAAAATGTACATTTTTTGAAGAGTCGAAAAAAAGTTTCTTAAGAATTTTGAAAAGTTTCAAGAGAAAAGCAATTCCTGGGAAAATTTCAAATATTTTTTTTTACCTAAAAATGTAATTTTAAGAGAAAATTGAAAAATATTTCAAAGGAATTTCTTAAAATTTGGAAAAAAAATGAAAAATATTTTTAATCAAAATTGTTCAATTTTGTAAGATTACAAAATTTTATTTAAAAAAATGGAATAATCTTGGAAGATATTTAGAATTTTCAAAGAAGGTGAAAAATAATTTAGAACTTGAAGATATCTCAAAAAATTTGTAAGTATTTTTAAATATTTTGTAAATTTGCAAAAAAAAATAATAACTTTTCTTAAAATTCTCGAGATTTTTGTAAACACAAATTGGTATTTTAAAAAAAGTACCATTACATTTTGTACAAGACTTATAATTTTTTAAAATTTTTGAATCAAGTTAGTGTTTTTTGTTGGAAATTTGAATTTTTAATTTTTTTTAAAGAAACAAAAGTAATTTGAAGAAAAATACACAAATTTTAACAAATTTTTAAAAAAATTTAAAAAAAAAATTTTTTTTTAAATTTTGAAAAAGATTTAAAATCTTTTGACAATTTTGGTTTATTTATAACGTTTTTCGTGGAAAACTATTAGTATTTTTAATAAAAAGTTACTAAATGTCAAAGTTTATTCATAATTTCGCAACAATTTTAGGTCACGTTAAAAATAAACATTTTTAAATAAAAAAATTATATGTCAAAGAAGATTTACAATTTTGAACAATTTTTGGTTATGTTAAGACATTTAATCAGAAACCGGTAATTTAAAAAAAAGTTTAAAAGAAGATTTACAATCTTAAACCATTTTTTTCAAGTTATATTAGCGTTCATTGTCTGGAATTGCTATTGTGGAAAAGAAATCACTAGATATCAAAGAATATTAACAATATTTAAACAAAAATGGGTCATTTTAGTATTTTTCGACGGAAATTGTTAATATTTATCAAAAAATCAAGGCCTTGATATTCTTAATATTGCACAAAAATATACATAAATGTTTATCAATTCTCAAAAGTATTGTATTAATATTAATTTTATACTTTAATTTAAAAACTGTACGAGAAAAAAAAACAGAAAAGAAAACTAGAACTCTGTTTTATGGTTTCAAAAAAAAAATATTTACCTTCTGGCTTGAGTTCCTTTTCGTTTTCTGTTTGTATAATATTTTCGAGTTTCTCACTGTAGTCGAGGTACAGCTTAATTACTGCTCTGAAGATTTCCGGGTCGGTAGATTCGAGTGTCGCATGTAGTTTTTGTAGATAAGATGCGGCAAATTCTTTAAAGAATTGGGCAACTTGTTAAAAATGAAAGAAATGATTAAATAGGGAAACATTTCAGTACTTAGATCTATCTACTTTCGACACAAATGCAGGGAATGATTTGAGAATAAATTTAATATAAATTTTAAATTGCTTTTAATTTGTATTTCATTTCAATACATTACATCATTGCATTACTTACACAAGTTTGAAATCCCGTAAAATCATTAAAGAGACCTTAAAAGTTAATAAACCCATTTAAAAAATGTGAAAATGCTTGAAATCTCTTGAAATTCTCAAAATCCCATACAAATCCCTTAAAAATTCTGGAGTCGGTTAAAATCCTTCGAATTTTGTGAAAAATATATTTCGAAGTCCCAAGAGATACCTTGAAATCTTTAAAATCCCTTGAAAATAAATTGAAATCTTTAAATCCTTTGAAATTCCGTGAAATGTTTTAAAATTGTACGAAATCATCTCCAATACGTGGATATATTTTGAAATACTTTAGAATAAAATCCTGTAAAATCCCGTGATATTATTAAAACCCCTTTATTTTTTTTTGTAAAAAATTCAAATACTTTGTTAAAAATACATTTTTTGCTTGAATTAAAAATTAAAAATTGGTTTCTTTATTGGCTGAAAATTAATTATTTTAACTGAAAATTTCACTATTCCATTTTCATTAAAAAATGTAAATTTTGGTAGTTGAATATTTAAATATTTGGTAGAAAATGAACCTGTTTTGGTTGAGGATTCAACTATTTTGTAGAAAATTAGTCTTTTTCGTCAAATTTAACCGTTTTTTATTTAAAATAAAAATGTTCTGTGGTTGAGACATTAAATATTACATGCTTCGTTGAGAATTCATTCTTTTTGTTTGAAAAATTCAACTAGTTTGTTGAAAAATCGCCTTTTTAACTTATAAACTGCAATTTTCTGGTTAAAAATTAATATGTATCGGTTAAAAATGAACTTTTTTGTTGAAAATTTATATTTTTCGGTAGAAAATTCAATTTTTTTTTGGGAAACGCTCCTTTGTGACTTTGAAATTCAATAATTTTGTAGAAAATTAAAATGTTTTGCATAAAATTACAATTTTTGTTAAAAATGTATATTTTGAGTTGAAAGTTCAATTGTTTTTTTTAATAAGTTTTGCCTTTTGTTTTAAAAATTCATCTCTTTTGCTAAAGCTGTCATCTTTTTTGGTTAAAACTTCATTTTTTCGCAGAAAAATTCAAGAAGTTGGTTCAAAATAAAATAATAATTTGAAATTTATACTGCTTTTTTGTAAAATCATATTCTTGTGTTGAAGATTTAAATGTTTTGCAGAAATTATTGTTTTTTTCGCTACAAAAATTAATCTTCTTAACGAAAAATTTATCTTTTTGATGGCAAATTGAACTTACAATTCAAATTTAATCTTCTTTGCTAAAAAATCACCTTTACATTTGAGGATTAAAATGTTTTGTTAAAAAATCGCCATTTTACTAAAATTCAACTCGTTTAAATAATTTTTTCTGTTTGAAAATTTATTTTTCAATCTGAAATTTTAACTAGTTTGTTCTTGATTGTAAACTAATATTCTTTAGTTAAAAATTCAACTTTTTTCGTAAAATATTTAATTATTTGGTTAAAAAATAAATTAATAATTTAAAAATTTAACTACTTGGTAGAAAATTCAAGTATTTTGTTGCTAATTTGTTTGCTTGGCTTCAACATTTTTTATTAATCTTCTGTTAGGAAAATTCAATTTTCTTACCGAAAAATGAAGTATTTGGTTGAAAATTCATCACTTTTCAAAGATTCACCTCACTCATTAGTTGAAAATTTAACTATTATGTTGAAATTCTGTGTTTTTTTGTATAAAACATCATTTTAAACTGAAAATGTAATTATTTAATTCTTGTTTAAAAATTTATCCTTTGTGAATTGAAAATTCAACTAATAGTTCGTAGAAAATTCATGTATTTTCTTTAAAATTCGCGATTTTACCTAAAAAATTAATCTTTTTTTTTAATTCATCTTTCAATCATTTTTTTTAATTTTATTTTTTAAACTTAAATTTCAACTATTCCATTTTTGGTTTAAAACTTATATTTTTTATTAAAAAACTTGGTTTAAAATGTACGTATTTTGTTGAAAATTCGACTTTTGGTGGAAAACTAATCTTTTTGATTGAAATCTTATCTTTTTGCTGCTTCGAAATTCAGCTATTCGTTAAGAATTCAATTATTTTGTTGAAAATTTAATTACTTTCTTAAAAATTCATATTTTATTGTACAAAAGTCATCTTTCTTGGTTTAAAATTAACTTTTCAGTTAAAATTTCATATTTTCGTGGAGAAAATTTCATTGTTTTGTGGAAAACGCGCCTTTTTGACTTGACAATTCAATAATTTTATACAAAATTAAACTATTTTGTAGAAAATTAACTTTTTCAAAATAAAAATTATATTTTAGGTTGAAAATTCAATTTTTTTGTAGAAAGTTCGTCATTTGGTTTGAAAATTTATCTATTTTTGTGAAAAATGAACTTTTGAATGAATAATCATATTTTCGGGATGAAAATGTAGAAAGTTCATCTTTTTGGTTTAAAAATTTATCTCTTTTAGTAGAAAATGAACTTTTGATTGAATAAGCATATTGTAGAAATAATCGTCTTTTTGGCTTCAAAATTTTAAATTTGGTTAAAAAATTCATCTATTTTGTTACAAATTCGACTTTCTTCGTTGAAAATTACTCTTTTTAGTTGAGGATTCAACTAATCTTTTAAAAATTCGTCAATTTAACTCAATTAAACTAAATAAAAATAATTTTTGGCTGCTTGTAAGTTATTTTAGTTGAAAATGCATCTTTTTTGAATAAACATAAACTATTAGGTTAAAAATTGAATTAATAATTTAAATTTTTGACTACCTAGTGGAAAATTAACTTTTTGTTGAAAATTCATATTTTCGAGTTGGATATTCAACTTTTTTGTAGAAAATTCGTCTTTTGGCTTCAAACTTTAAAATTTGGTTTAAAATTTATGTATTTTGTTGCCAATTTGTTTTTTCGACTTCAAAATTCAGAATTTATTTTGAAATTTATATATTTTGCTGGAAATTCATATTCATATATTCATATTCATATTTAAAAATGTATATTTAAAAAGAAATTCACCACATTAAGTAAATATGAATTGGAAATTCGTGTATTTAAGTTGAAAATTAATCTTCTTTTTTTTGATAATTCTTTTTTAAATTAAATTTTCAAAATTAAATTTTAACTACTTTATTTATGGTTGATAATTAATATTTTTAGTTGAAAATTTAAATCGGTTGAATGTTAATCTTTTTTTTCGCCCTTAGTATTGTGTCTCAAATAAAAGATTCCCTGCACTTGTTATGTAAAAATATCGTGTGTGATAGGTGCGGAAAGTAAAAAATTGCCTACTTTTCGCACATGTTACACAATATACAATTTTAGGAACTTTCTACTCACTCGTCGCTCTCTCGTCTACGTTTAGCTCATTTTCTGACTCCACTAATCGTTTTATGTTCTCCAGCTCACGAGCTTGCTTCGCCTTCTTTCGACTAGCTGCATTTTTCTTAATTGTTGTAGACGCCAGCATCAATTCAGCGATTTCGTCCTCGTTATCCTTCAAGGTAGAATATTTTCATTAAGTTACAATGACTGAGAGACCGAAAAACTTCAGTTTCAAAATTCCCTGATTTTTCCCTAACTATTTTTACATTTTTCCTGCTCATTATTATTTAAAAACCAACTTCTAATCTTCCATTTTGAATTTAAATTGAAAAGTCCAATCGATTTTTTTTATAATTAAAAAAAGAAAATGAAATCCCACACAAAAAATCTGTCAAGGACAACTTGGATTTATGAAATCAAATTTAGTCACGTAATTTGAGGGAAATATTCAAAATATAATACATGGAGAAACTTTTAAAATAAAGTGCTTTATAAAAAATTTTGTTATCAATTTAAATAAGTTATACCCGATAAAATTTATAAGAATTCCAGATGAATTTTAGCAAATTCAGGATAAATTCAAATGAATTGAGAACAATTAAAATAGGATATAAAAAATTGTAGGAAATTCAATCTTTGAAGCTCTACGGAAATTTCTAACTTCTTGTGAATCAATTCTCTAAAATTCATCAAAATATTATAAGATGACGTGAAATTCTCTTAAATCTCATGATATTTCATGAAATTCTGGAAAATTTATTAAAATACATTGAATGCTTATAAAATTCCATAGAATCCTTTAAAAGTACTTCGAAACCTTGAAGGCCCTATAAAATCGTTCTAAATCTTTTAAAACTCTAAGAAAACCTTTAAAACCGCATGAAAATATTTTTAAATTTATTAAAATCATTAAAATCTTTGAAAATCTCTTAAAACATTTTAAATCTCTTGAAACTGCCTTGGAATATTCTAAAATACTAAAATACTTTGCTTCGATATCTTCCGCAATTGAAGGAAATTCTTTAAAACCCTATGCACATTTTTTTAAACCGCGTAATATTTTTGAAAATGTCTTTGAGTCATTAAAAATACCCAAAAATCTTACAAATCCTTTAGAATCACTTCAAATTATTAAAAACTGTGGAAATCCCTTGGAATATTTAAGAATACCCTAAAATCTTTCCAATTCTTTTGGAATTCCTTCAAATTATGAATATATCAAAATACCCTAAATATATTTCAAATTATTTTGAAACTTCGAAAATCTCTCGAAAATTTTTAAATATAATGAAAATTTCTTCGAATTTTTTTATAAAGACTCTCAAAATCGTTAAAATCCTTTGGAATCCTTTTAAATTACTGAAATCTTTTGAAAATTCTTTGGAGTCTTTAAAATACCCTAAGAAATTTCAAATACTTTGAAGTTCCTCGATTTTTTTAATGAACTTAAAATTCCTTGATTTTTTAAAATGAATTGAAAATCCCTTAGAATTATTTAAAATATCCTAAAATCGTTAAAATTCTACGAGATCCCTCAATTCTTGTAAAAGAAACTGTTTGAAATCCATTAAAAAATGACAAAATTCCGTAAAATTAAATGAAATCTGAAGGTATTTCCCGAAATCTCGGAAAAATTAATACGTTCAGACTTTTAAAACCCCTCAAATGAGAAATCCCTTGAAAATTTTTTAGCTCTTGGAAATGCCTTGAAATCTTTAAAAAAATACCCTAAAATTATTTAAATCCTTTTAAATCCCTTTAAATTATTTAAATATATTAAAAATTCTTTTGATTCTTTTAAAATGCCCTACAATATTTCAAATCTTTTGAATTTTTTAAATTATTCTAAAAGATTTTAGTCTTCAAAATTTTTAGGAAATCCTTCAAACTTTTTAAATCTCTTGAAAATGCATTTGAATTTTTAAAAATACCTTAAAATATTTCAATTCCTTTTAAACCTCAGTAAATTACTGATATACATAAAAAAATTCCCTTGAATCTTTTCAAATGCCCAAAACTATTTTAATTCTTTAAAAACCCATTTGGTTACTGAAATAAATTGAAAATTTCTTGGAATCTGTTAACATATCCTAAAATATTTCAAATTTATTAACATTTTTTTAAATTTATTCAAAATGCCTTGTAATCTTTAAAAGTAACCCTAAAACTTTTTTAATCTTTTGGAATCCCTTCCAATATTTCAAACTTATTCCAAACTCCTTGGAATCTTATAAAACGCCCTGAATATACTTCAAATATTTTGATTTTTTTTCAAATAATTTGAAACTTTATAAAGCACTTGGAGATTCCTTGTATTAAAAAAACTCAAATCTATAAAAAAATTCTTTGGAATCACTTTAAATTATTAAAATCTATTTAAAATAATCTAGAATATTTCATACAATTAAAAATCCTTTGAAATCCCTTAAATTTGTTTTAAAAAATCCAAAATTTCTTAATTTGTTTTATAATATCCAAACATCAATTGTGAATCAATGTTTGGAAATACTTTAAAATATAAAATTCCGTGAAATTACATGAAATTCTTGAAATATTTCAATATAAAAATATTTTATAAATATTTCTTTAATATTTTAATATTTTAAGCCTCTTAAAAGTTTCTTCAATTTTTTCTAAAGACCATTAAAATTTGAAAATCTTTTTGAATCATTAAAACTTACTTAAATTATTTTAAATAATTGAAAATCTTTTGAACACCCATGAAGTTTTTTAAAGCTCTTGAAATAGCCAAGGAATTTAAAAAAATACCTTAAAATATTTCAAATCCTTTGATAACTTTATCAAGTGATCCACAGGATCAGTTAAACAAAAACTTTTGAATATTAAAAACAAATCCGCTGAAAAATTTTAATGGTCTTAAAACTGTCTCGGAAAAATTAAAAATATCCTGAATTTTTAGAATCCTTTAGAATCCCTTTAAATTATTGAAATATACTCAAAATTCCTTGGAATTTTTTAAAATACCCTTAAAAGTTTTCAGAGTTTTAAATATTTTAAAATCCTTTAGAATCCCATAAAACTGTTCAAATAAAAAAAAATAAAAATAAAAAAAAAAAACTCCTTAGAATCTTTAAAAATATCCTAAAATGTTCCAAATCCTTTGAAATCCTTACAAATTATTGAAATCTATTCAAAATTCCTACAAATCTTTTAAAATACCCTAAAATGTTTCAAAAATTTTGAAATTCCATTAAATTGCTAAAATTGATTAAAAAATTCTTGTAATGATTTAAAATATCCTAAAATACTTTATATTCTTCAAAAAACCTTTTAGAATCCCTGGGTAATTTTTAATTTTCTTAAAAATGCTTTGGAATCTATAAAAATACTATAAAATCTTTCAAATTCTTTCGAATCCTTTCAAATGATTGAAATCTACTAAAAATTCTTTAGAATCTTTTAATACATCCTAAATTATTTTAATCCTTTAAAAGCCTATTAAGTTAGTAAAATTAATGGAAAATTCCTTGAAATATTAAAAATATTTCAAATATTTTAAAATATTTTAAAAACATGTCTCTTTTTTTACAATTCTTTAAAAGGTATTGGAATCTATTAAAATATTGTAAAATCTTCCAAATCCTTTCAAATTATTGAAATCTATTCAAAATTCCTTTGAAAATCTTCAAATATCCTAAAATATTAAAAATCCTTCGAAACCCCACTAAAAAATTAAATAAATGGAAAATATATAAAATATCCTAAAATAATTCAAATTCTTTAAAATCTATTATAAAAAACTTGCAGGAATCCTTTCCAATTATTGAAATATATTCAAAATTCCTTGGTATCTTTTAAAATACCTTAAAATATTTTAATTCCTTTGCAACACATTAAGTTACTGAGATAAATTGAAAATTTTTTGGAATCTTTTAAAACATCTTGAAAGTTGCAAATCTTTTTAAAACTTTCGACAAACCTTGAGACTTTTTGAAGCTCTTAAGAATTCCTTGCAATTTTTTTAATCACTTGAAAACGTCTTGGGATATTTAAAAATCTTTTAAAATTTTTACAGAATCTTTTAAAATACACTAAAATGTTTCAAAACTTTTAAAATCCCTTGAAATTGTTTTACTCTCTTGAAAACGACTTGAAATCTATCAAAATAACACAAAATTTTTCAAATTCATTGGAATACTTTCATTAATTTTTAATGAAAAATTTGCAATTTTTTAAATATCTTCAAAATGCCTTGGAATCTATAAAAATATTATCAAATCTTCCAAATCCATTGGAATCCTTTCACATTATTGAAATATATTCAATATTTCTTTGAATCTATTAAGAATTTTACAGAATCTTGTAAAGTACCTTAAAATATTTTATATCCTTTGAAATCCCACTCAATTACTAAAATTAATTGAAAATTCCTTGAAACCTTTTAAAATATCCTAAAATATTTCATATTCTTCAAATAACTTTTGAAATCCCTTGAAATTGTTTAAATCTCTTGAAAACGCCTTGGAATCTATAAAAATAACACAAAATCTTTCAAATTCTTTGGAGTCCTTTCAAATTTTTGAAATATATTTAAAATTCCTTAAAATCTTTTAAAATATCTTAATATACTTCAAATTCTTTAAAATATTTTAAAAACCATTGTCATTTTTTAAATCTCTTTAAAATGCCTTGGAATCTAATAAAATAATATAAAAGCTTTCGATTCCTTGGGAATCCTTTTAAATTATTGAAATCTATTCAAAATTCCTTTGAAAATCTTCAAATATCCTAAAATATTAAAAGTCCTTCGAAATCCTACTAAGTTACTGAAATAAATGGAAAATTTCTCAGAATCTTTTAAGGCACCCAAAAATGTTTCAAATCCTTTGAAATACCATCGATTTACTGAAATTATTTGGCAATTTCTTGTAAAATTTTAAATTATCTTAAAATATTTTAAATTATTTAAAATCTGTTAGAGACCCTTGTAATTTTTTAAATATCTTTAAAATGCCTTGCAATCTGTAAAAATATTATCAAATCTTCCAAATCCCTTGGAATCCTTTAAAATCTTTAAAATCTTAAAATATTTTTAATACTTTTAAGCCCATTAAATTACTAAAACTTATTGAAAATTCCTTGTAAGCTTTTAAAATATCCTAAAATACTTCACAGTCTAAAATATTTTAAAAACCCTTGTCATTTTTGAAATCTCTTTGAAATGCCTTGGAATCTACTAAAATAATATAAAAGCATGCGATTCATGTGGAATCCTGTCAAATTATTGAAATATATTCAAAATTCCTTGGATTCTTTTAAAATATCATAAAATACTTCAAATTAATTAAAATATTTTAAAACCCCTTGTCATGTAAAAACTGTTTTGAAATATTTTAGAATATCCTAAAATATGTCAAATCCTTTGATATCCTTTCAAATTATTGAAATCTACAAAATTCTTGAAATATTTTAAAATATCCTAAAATATTTCAAATCCTTTGAAATCCCATTAAGTTACTGAAATAAATTAAATTTTTTTGGAATCTTATAAAATATCTTAAAAATTGAAAATGTTTTCAAAACTTTCGAAATCCCTTTAAATTTTTGAAAGCTTTTAAGAATTACTTGCAATTTTTCAAATCTATTGAAAATGTCTTGTAATATTTAAATATCCTTTTAAATCTTTCAAATCCTCTCGAATCTCTTCAAGTTATATTGAAGTCTATCAAATTTTATAGAATCTTGCAAAATACCTTAAAATATTTTATATCCTTTGAAATCTTTTTGAATTACTAAAATTAATTAAAAACTCCTTGCAACCTTTTAAAATATCTTAAAATATTTCAAATACTTCGAAATGCCATTAAATTACTGTAATAAATGCAGAATTCCTTTTAATCTTTTTAAATAACCCAAAATATTTCTAATCCTTTAAAATCTCATGAAGTTACTGACATGAATTAAAAGATTCTTGAAATCTTTTAAAATATCCTAAATGTTGCAAATCCTTTGAAAACTTTCGAAATCCCTTATAACTTTTTAGAGAACTCTTCTTTTTTAGAACTCCTTAAAATTGTTTTAAATACTCTAAAATATCAAAAATCCTTTTGGATCCCTTCAAACGATTGAACTCTCTCTAAAATTCTTTGGAATCTTTTCAAATGTCTTACAATATTTCAAATCCTTTAAAATACCTTGCATTTTTTAAAGCTCTTGTTTGAAAATACCTTGGAATTTTTAAAAAGACCCTGAAATCTCTAAAATCATTTGAAATTTCTGCAAAATATTTAAATGTCTTAGAATTTTTTTAATACAGTAAATATGTTTAAAATTGTTTAAAAAACTTTTGAAATCGTTTTAAATACCGTAAATATATTTAAAAAATGGCTTGAAAACTTTTCAAACCCCATGAAACTTTTTTAAGCTCTTCAAAATACCTTGGAATTATTCAAAATGCCCTACAATCTTTAAAGACATTTGATATTCCTTCAAATTATTGAAGCCTGCTAAAAACGTCTTTAAATTTTTTAAATACCCTAGAATATTAAAAAAATAATAATAATAAAAGTCAAAAATGGGTATAGACCCCAGATTTTTGCTTTTTTTTAAACTTGGTCTTTTCAAGATTTCTCTAAACTTCGATCATCCTGAATAAATCCTTAATTCTTTCTATTATTTCCAAACTCACCCCTTTCACTGAAGTCGCCGAAGATGCTTCTGAACTTTTTGCGGAATCCAATTTGCCCTTCGCCTTGGGCGCATTTCCGGAAACTTCCTTAGCGCTTAGAACTTGCGTCATTGATTTTATATTTTGTGCACTGCGCGTTTTTGCTAAACGAGGAGTCGTTTTTCTCAACTGGGGTAATTTCGAGGGCTGATTTTCAGTCTCCAGAGCTTCGCTCACGATCGTGTAATAAGTCTCTGGAATATCGGGAAGAATTTCCTCAGGCTCTTGTTCCGGTTCCAATTTTATGATTTGCGGAGGCGGCTCAGGAGTGGCTTTCTTCTTAGAACATTTGGAATTTTGCTGACTTGTATTCGTCATCATACCTACAATCGGGTTGCAGATATGCTCACCTGGACGAATTTCGCACTTGTACTGTGCTAACTTCTTACTGAGAGCCTTCCCGATACCCTTTTCTTTGGGGGGTTTATTCCGCTTTAACTAGAAATAATGAAAAAGTTAGGATTTTAATAATAATTATGGAAATAGGGTGACTTTTCTTAAAAATAGGGGAACAATACGGAATTAAATTCTTTAAATTAAAATTATTATGTAGGTGTCGTAATGAATTCAATATAAAACGCCTCAAAATTCTAAGATTTTATCTGGAAATATATTGTGTTCGACAAAATCGTTAAATTTTCAAAAAACGAAAAAAAGAAGAGAAAGAAAGATGAATTTTTAATAAAACAGTTTAATTTTTTAAAATAATTTAACCAAATAGTTGATTTTTCAACAAAATACATCAATTTGTAATAAATTTGTAGAATTTTTGAATAAGAAGTTAAATTTTTCATGAAAATAGAGGATCAATAAAGAGATAAATTCTTTAAATTAAAATTAATATATGAGTACCATATAGAATTCAATATAAAACGCTTTAAAATTCTAAGATTTCATATCGAAATATATTGTGTTCGACAAAATAGTTGAATTTTTAACAACAAAAAATATGAATTTTTAATCCTAAAAACCGAATTTATAATAAAAAAGTAGA
>JAAAKG020020269.1:0-20340 GCA_010014905.2 Druon quercuslanigerum | reverse complement strand
TTAATTTTTTAAACTTTTAAAACTTCTTAGTAATCTTAAAGTTTCCATTTCGAAATAAAGTTGTTGAACCAGGAAGATAAAAATATGAATCTTATATGAAAATTTTGAATCTATAGCAAAAAAAAAAAGAGTTTTGAAGAACGTAATTTCAATCAAGAACAAAAATGTCATCCAAAATATTTAATTTTTAAGCCGATAAGACAAGATTTCTATAAAATAGTTGATTTTTTAACGAAATAATTGAATTTTCAACCAAAAATATTAATTTTCATGGGGAAAAAAATCTTTAGTACAAAAAGATGTGTACAAAACAGTTTAAGTTGCAACAAAATTGATAAATTTAAGCTACGAAAATTAATTTGAGAAAAAAAAGATTTTTGATAAAAGCTATTCAGTTTTCATAAATTTTTACCGGAAAAATAATTCTTTACATGAAAAAATGAACGATTTTGAAAGTAGTTCAACTTTCATCAAAATTGTTTAATTTTCAACCCAAAAGGATTAATTTTCATCCAAAAAGTTTAGTTTTCAACCTAAATAGTTCATTTTTCAATAAAAAAATAACAGTTGATATTTTTACTAAACAATATTTTCAAGATAAATAAAAAACAGTTAAATTTAACAAAAAAGACGAATTTTCAACATATATACTTTAACACTCAACTAAAGCAGATATATTTTCAATCAAACATTTTTATCCAAATACGACGGATTAAAAAAATGTCTTTCATGTACTTAAATTTTCCACCAAGACAATTAATTTTCTAACAAAAAAGACAAGTTTTTAATAGATTACATGAATTTTCAACCAAATAGTTGAATTTTCAAAAAAAAGCAGATCAATTTTCAACAAAATCTGGAATAATTAAATTGTCAGAAAAACTCATTTTCAACAAAAAAAGAAAAACGAACTTCCAAGAAAATAGTTCCATTTAAACCAAAGAAATTAATTCTAACAAAGATTTTGAACTTTGGCTAAAGACATCGGTAAATAATTCAAAAACTAAAAAATCTGAAACTTATTTTATTAAGAGAAAAAGATGCATAATTATATTAAAAATTCTGAAACGTATTTAGAAAATAAAAATTCTGATCTTTATTCTCAAGAGGCATTCCAGCAAAATAATTTTATATCTCCTTTATGCATCCGGCGCCTCAATTAACAATCCTTTTTGGTTGACTATTCAACTATTTTGTTGAAAATTATGTTTTTTTTTCGTTTGAAGATTCATAATTTTATTTAAAAATTCATCTGTTTGGTTGAAAATTGAACTATTTTATTATAATTTCGTCCTTTTTTTTGTTGACAAAAAATTTTTTCAACTGATAATTCAACTATTTCATTTTTTATTGAAAATTTATCATCATTCGGTAGAAAATTTCCTATAAATTAGGCTGTCTTGATTGAAAATTACCTTTTTTATAAATACGTATCTTTTTTGATGGTAAATAATTCTTTTTTTATTGAAACTTAAAATTTTTATTTGTAAATTGAGGTTTTTTCTTAAATTAACTTTTTTGGTTGAAAATTTATCTATTTAGTTGAAAATTAAACTATTTTGTTAAAAATTCGTATTTTTTTAACTAAAAATTTAATTACTCGACTTTGAATTGAAAAAGTATCTTTTTTCATTAGAAACTTCACCTATTTGTTTGAAAATTCATGTTGAAAATTCTTATTTGTCGGTAGCAAATTAATCTTTTTGATTCAAAATAAGTTTTTTGTGGTAGAAAATTAATTTTTTGCTGTTAAAGATTCATCATATTATGATGATTATTTCTTTGCTTGAAAATTGAATTATTTTCTTAAAAATTCGTGTTTTTTTTTTTGTTGAAAATTATTATTTATTTAACTAAATATTGAACTATTCGATTTTCTATTGAAAATTTATATTTTTTTATTAGAAAATTCATATTTTTGGTAAAAAATTTATCTTCTTGGTTGAAATTCAATCTTTTAGTTAAAAATTCATTCTTTCAATTTCAGGGTGACCGTTTTAATCGAAGAAAAAAGTTCCCGGTCACTTCCGGATTCGAAACATTTTATACGGTCTATTAAATTAAAAGCTCGAACTCTAAAGCTAACCATTTTTCTATTTGAATCAATGAAAAATGAACTGGAAATTAAAGCAATCATGTTTAAAAGCTTTTTAATTCAAAAATTTTGTACTCAAATGCTCAATAACTTACACCAATAAAACGGAAAGTACTAACACTTTTCAATTGAATAATTTTAAACTTAATGCATTTATATTTAAAAATTTAGAATCTTTAACTTTTATTATATAAACTGTAAATTCCAGAGATTCAGTTTTGTTAAATTTAAAAACTAAAAAATGTATAGTATTTTGTCAAATTATAAGCCAAAAACATTAAAACTTGAAAGGTGAAATATTTTTTCAAATGAAGAATTTTCACATTACGCGGTTTTAAATTTTTACCAATGCACAATTATGATTAAGGGTTTTTCATAACTTCTAAAGTTCTTATGAAACAATTTGAATTTCAAATAATTTCTAACAATAAAAAATCATTTCAAATTTTCAAAACCTCTTAATGTATATATCTAAAAATTACTTGAATTGTTCCACAAATAATACGTGTTCATTTGTAGCTTATACATAAAAATTCAAAAAATTCACTTAAAAATGAATCATTTTTTAAAAAGAATTAAAATCGTAACCTCCAAAGTTTAAAAGCTCCTTGTAATTTTAATGATTCAAGGCTTTATATTTCAAACAATTCAGTTTCAAAATATCTACATTTTTTTTAAACTAAGACTTTTGAATTGAAGCAGTTTAATTTTTAACGTTTAACTCTGGAAATTCTTAAATTTTGAACGGATTTAGAATCGTCTTAACAAATCAATTATTGTTCAATTTTTGATGCTTCAAGTACAGTTCCGTTTTTAAAATAATTAATTAATTTATATTTCAAGTAAATGAAATAAAAATGTGTTGGACCGAAAATCTGAAATTTGAAACTATTTTAATTTTCAACTCTTGAAGTCTTCCAAGACTGCATTTTAAAATTCTTTAAATTAAAAATATACTATTAAAAATTAACATCTCAAATGGAAAACTTTGTCAAGTAAAAGATTTTCGAATTACTCCTTATAAACTGAATGATATTATAATTAAAGAAGATAATAATTCTATTGGTTATTTAAAAAATGTTAAAATCCAACTTGGACATATTTTTCTTCTAAGATTTGTAAAATTCCTTTTTGTGTAAAAACTCTTTTTCGCTTTGAAGCTTCATTCACTCATTTTTTTCCACCTTCCAATACATAATTATATTTTTGTAGGGCCAAATTTTGCAAAGATGTCTCAAATAAGTTGCAACCTGGAAGAAGACGGAAACAAACTTAAAATTGATTTTCAAGCTTACATTAGCGCGCTTCTGACAAAACTGCAAGAAACTACTGACCAAGAAGAAATAAATATTGTCAACAGTATTCTTACGTAATGAAAATGTATCAACATTCGTAAGATTAAATAATCTCGTCTCTTTTTACCGGCGTCTTAAAAATAAAAAAATAAAAAGAGAAGTGCTAAAACGAATAATGAGCAATTTATTTACAAATATATTACATCCACAAGCTGAAAAATGGAAAATCTTATCAATTAAAAAATTATATATTCTACCCTTCTATAAATAAATTCCCTATTCTGAAATGCGTTATTATTCAACATTCATCTCGATGTCATATTTTATCAATTCGAATTCAGTATATAAATAATTTACAATAAAGCTTTTAAAAAAATTAATTTTCACGTTTAGTTACATGATAGAGTCAATATTTCAGTAAATGTAAAAACATTAATTTCCAATAGGAAATACAAATACAAAAAAGCTTACAAAGTTACTGAAAAAAGATATGTTGAAAAAAATGAATAGACAGACAGGTAAATATTTTTAAAAACCCATTATCAGTATAGAAAAATGTTCCCAAACCTTTTATTTATTAACTCTGAGGCGTTTCATCGAGGTAGACCTTCAGTTCATCCCATGCTTTTTGTACTTGTTTTTGAGTCACTTCATGACTCCATAAAGTGGAAACCACTACATTTGCTTCATTCACCTGCAGCACATTGCTCGGTTGAACAGTAATTCGTTGTCTTGCTTCATCTTCACTCAGCGAGTTTCGTTCCATTACACGTTTGATGGCCTGTGTATTTAATTAATTACATGTATTTTTGTTCATGGAATTGGCCAGGGTAGACGTTTTTTTCGAAGAAAAAAATTTCCGGTTTTTTCCCGGTTTGCAAACATTTTTCACGGTCAATGAAATTACAAAAATCAAACTGTATTCTAAACATTGTTCCATTTTAAGTGATAAACAATAAACAACAAAATAAAGCGTTCAAAGTGGAACTCTTGAATTTCAAACATTTAAAATTAAATTTTGAAAGTTTTCCAATTAAAAAATGGTGTATTCAAATATTCAATAATTTATAAATATAAAATGGAAGGCACTAACACTTTTTAATTAGACAATGTTAAATAAAATGCAAATAAACTGCAAAATTTAGAACTTCCATAAATTATAGATTTCAAAAGTTCAGATTAAATTCCTAAAACAATAAATCCCCGTTAACATTTTCAATGCCCTAAATTATATTATTTTAAGTAATTTTAAGCTAGCTACATTAAAAATTTAAAAATATTTTTTTTAACTCAACACTTTTCAAATTAGAAGTTAAATTATTTTTATTTTATATAGTTTAAACATCCTTAAAAAGCTTTAAAATTTTACTTCCAAATCTTGAAAAATCTAGAAGCGGTTTTAAATTTTTCCACATTCAAAATAATTATTGACATTTTTTTGGAACTTTGAAATATATTTATAAATGATTTGAATTTTTTCTACAACTTTGAGAAAATCCTGAAAATTACAAAAATCCTTTAAATTTGAATTTATAAATAACAATAGAACACTTATTATTTGCAGGAAAATGTAGAGTAATTTTTAGAGATATTTAGAATTTTTAAAAAGATTCAATTTAAATCTAGAACTTGAAATTATATCAAATAATGTAAACGAAGTCTGTGTACCGAAAAAATTCGGCTATTAGTACCGAAATTTGGACGCAAATACTTACAGCCGAATTTAAGACAAAATATAGATTTTTGCAGATTTCAAACAAAAAATTTAGAAGCTTTTTAAGAATTTTAAGGATTTATTTTTAATTTGCAGGATTTTCAAAAAAATGTAGGAAAAATTCGATTAATTTAAAAACTTGAAATCAATTCAAGTGTTTAATTAATTTTAAATCTTTTTAGAACTTCTAAATAGTTCTTAAAATTACTCAAACGCTAAAAGTTTAAAAGCTCTTCGAAATTCTAGAGATTCACAGCTTTCCATGTAAAAGAATTCAGTTTCAAATGCAATAATTTAGACTAAAACAATATTTTTAATTTAATAAAAACCTTTAATTACAAATATATTATTATGGAGTTATTTTTCAGTTGAAATTAGTTTATAAAGTTTCAAACGCACGTTTATATTTTTTAATGGCTGAACCAAAATTAAAAGAAATAATATATTAATCAATTTATTTATTAAATTGAATATAAAAAATGATATAAAGAAAGACCTAAAATTTTGAATTCAAAATATTTTATTGATAAATCATAAAAATTTCAAGTTAAAAATAAAATTATCGGAATAAATGATGTATTAATTTCAATTTTTATTGAGACTTTCGAATTGAAACAGTTACAATCTG
The DNA here is from genome assembly GCA_010014905.2 of Druon quercuslanigerum. NCBI lineage: Eukaryota > Metazoa > Arthropoda > Insecta > Hymenoptera > Cynipidae > Druon > Druon quercuslanigerum. The sequence goes on along the minus strand of JAAAKG020020269.1, from coordinate 14,608 downwards.
GAAATTCTTAAACATTGAACGAATTTGAAATCGTTTTATCAAATAACTTATTGTTCAATTTTTGATACTTAAAGTACAGATCCATTTTAAAAATAATTTATTTACTTATATTTACAATTGATAAAATAAAACTGTTCTTTATTAAAAAATGTAAACTTTAAATGCTTTTAATTTTCAAATGCTTAAATCTACAAGGCAAGCACTTTAATTATTTAGAAAACATACTTAAAAACTTTCTACTTCAGATTATCTGTTTGGTTGTAAATTTTATTATTTTATTGCAAATTTATAAATTTTCTTAAAAAGACAACCTTTTAGAATTTAGAAAAACAAATTTTCTAAAAGTACATATGGTAACGTTTTAGTACATGTCCAGATAATGAATGTTTTTGCTAGAAAGTTAATCTTTTTGTTTAAAAATTTATGTTCTCAGAAGACAATGCAACTTTTTATTTAAAAGTTCTTCTTTTTTAGTTTAGAATTGAACTTTTTGGTTGAGAATTTTTGAATTTTATTAAACAATTCGCCTTGGCAATAAATGAATCTTTTAGTTTAAAAACTCATATTTTGCATTAAAAATGTAACAACAAGATTTTTGAGTTAAATTGCTTTCTTACAGATTAAAAAAAAATATTTTTTCCTTTCTTAATTAAAAATTCAACTTTTTGCTTGATAATTCTTAAATTTTATTTACAAAATCATATTTTTTGTTATAAAATTAATCTTTTTTTTTTTAAATTCTTCTTTTTTGGTTTAAAATTCAACTTTTTGGTTGAGAATTCTGGAATTTTATTAAAAATTCGTCTTTATTGTTAGTAAATTAATCTTTTTGTTCGAAAATTTTTCTTCTTTAGTCAAAACTTAAACTTTTTGGTTGAGAATTCTTAAATTTATTTAAAAAATCGTCTTTTTTGGCAGAAAATTCAACTTTTTGATTAAGAATTCTTGAATTTGGTTAAAAATTCGTCTTTATTCGTAGTAAATTAATCTTTTTGTTTGAAAATTTTTTCTTATTCAGTTAAAACTTCTACTTTTTGGTTAAGAATTCTTTAATTTTATTAAACGTTCGTTTTTTTACTAGAAAATTATTCTGTTTGTTTACAAATTCTTCTTTTTTAGATTAAAATTCAACTTTTTCGTTGTGAATTCTAAAATTAAAAAAAAAATTTTGTCGGTAGAAAATTAATATTTTTCTTTAAAAATTCATCTTTTAGGTTAAAAATTTAACAACTAAAATTTAAAGTTAAACTGCTTTCTTAAAGATTAAAAACTTTTTTCCCTTTCTTTATTAAAAATTTAACTTGTTGGTTCAGAATTCATGAATTTTATTGAAAGTTCGTATTTTTTAAAATGTTTTTGTTTGATTATGTAGAGTTAAATAAAATTTAGGAAAAATGACATAATTTAAAAAAAATTTGTAGAAACTTTAGAAATTTATGCGAATTGTTTCTAAATATTCGGAAAAGATTAAAAGAGTAAATAAAATTTAAAGATTAAAAAGCAATTTCAAATTTAAACATATTTGATCAATTTAAATCAAGAAACAAATTTCTAAAGATTTCGAAGCTTTTTTCAAATTTTGTAAAGTTTCAAGATTACAAAAAAAAAGTGTCTTGAGATTCAAGTTTTTGAAGATTCCGAAAAAATTCGAAGCTTTTCAAGAATTTTGAAAGGTTTCAAGAGAATCAAAACATTTTCTTGAGATTTCTGAAAAAATTAAAAATAAGCATTTATAATTATAATTTTATTATAATGAAAATAAGCATTTTTCTAATCATGCCGAAATAAAAAAATAGGAAAAACGCAATAATTTAAAAAGATATTTAAATTGTTTAGAAATTTAGGCAAAAATTAAAAAAAAAAATTTGAACATTGGGAAATATTTTAAAAGAAATTTAGAAGGTTTACAGGTTTTGAAATTATATAAAAATAATGACCTTGAAAATATTTCAAAAATATCGAAACTATTGAAAAATTTAAAAAGATTTGAATAAAATAACATTTTTTAAAAGGATTTCCTGGAAAATTGCAAATGATTTACTATTTTTGCGACATTTTTAAAGAATTTTAAGAAAAGTTAGAATCATTTAAAAATATATTTAGAAGGTTTAGAAGTTTCGTAAGGTTTAAAAAATATTTTCAAATTCTTTGAAAGATATCGTAGCTTTTCAAGAATTTTTAAAGGTTTTATTGATCATTTTCTTTTTTAAAAAATTAGAGTTTAAGTAAAATTTCAAACAAATTACAAATCTTTCTAAAAACGTTAAAATAAAGTTTAAAAGATTCTAATGCTATTTTTTAATTTAAAAGTTCGTTTTAAAATCGGAGGAATAATTCGAGAAAGTTAATTTTTTTATTTCAAGACTCAACTATTTAGATAAAAAATTCGTCTTTTTCCAGATAATTACAAATTTAAAAAGATTTCAAACCATTTGAAACCAAATGTAGATTTTGAAAGATTTCAAAAGAAAAGTATTAGTTATAAGACAAAATTCAATAAGATTCCAAGACATTTAAAATGATTTCCTACAATTTTGAAAAAGAATACAAAATATTTTAAGGCAAAATTTTGCAATTTTGCAATATTACCAGAATTTTAGCATAATTTGAGTAGGTTTAAAGAGATACTAAGAAGCATTAAAAAGATTTAAAAATAATTTTAAAAACTAAAAAGATTTCAAGAAATAACGTTTTAAAATTTTGATCTTCGAAACACCAACTTACCTCTTCTTCTGGGACAATACAAGTCCAGATTTCGTGACAATAGGACTGCCAATTAGCTTGAATTAAAACTGCAGCTTCCAGAACTATTACGTCGATTCCTTTCTCGTAAAGATCATTTATTTGCTTTTTGGCTTCTTGCAATATAGCAGGCCACACCAAACTATTCAACTTCTCGAGTTCTTCCTTTAAAAATAATTAATAAATATTAAATATTATAATCAAGTAAGATTTATTTCAGGGTGTTTATTCATCAGCGAATTTGAAATTCTCGAGTTTTTACCAACCATATTTTTCCCCCGGCCAATTTAAATTTATCTGTTTGTAATTTGGCAGTTATTTATTGACCAGTGCCTAAAATATCCTTAATCATAGACTGAAAAGATAAATATTAAGCGCAACTACACTATTGATAGAACTTTTTATGCTTTAAGAATTTAATGAGAATTCATAAGGATTTTGAATTAGGATTTAAAAAATCGTATTTTCGATCTTTATTAATGACAATTATATATTAGTTAAAATTATCGTGTAAATGTATAGCTTTAAATTGGACAGGGCACTAAATTTAAAAGATAAAATAAATCAAAGTAATGAAAAGCATATTATTCGCAATAAACAGAGCCTTATTCAGGGTTGCTACAATACCCCAATTTTTAAATTATTCTATAAATAATGTTAATAAAAACAAATTTCACTTCTAAATATATTGTTAAACACTTTTAGTTGCGTTTCCGCGTAAAAAATTTCAAACACAGGAATGAATTAAAAAAAAGATGAATCTTCAACCAAAACTTCAGTTAAAACAATCAATTTTCAAATAAAAAAACAAATTCTCAACAAAATGATTAAATTTTAAACACAAAAGTTGAATTTTATACCAAAAAAGATACATTTTCAATCAAATATATCAATTTTCAACTGAAAATATAAATTTTTTAAGCAAAAATGGAATAGTTACATCTTTAGTTAAAAAAATAATCATTTTAAACCGAAAAGAAACGAATCTTTAGACAAAGAAATTAATTTTAAAACACAGTGACGAATTTTCAATAAAAACATTATGAATTTTCAACCTAATAATTGCATTTTTAAAGGAATTTTCATCTAGAAAGATTAATTTTCAATCGAAATTAGAATAGTTATAATGCTAGAAACATTTATATTAAAATATTCAATTTTCAAACCAAAAAATAAATTCTCAAAAAAAATTAAATCTTAAACTCAAAAGTTGAACTTTCTACCAAAAAGATACAGTTTTAATCGAATATATCAATTTGTAACTAAAAATATAAATTTTGAAGCAAAAATGGAATAGTTACATCGACAGTTAAAAATAATAATTTTGAACTAAAAGAAACGAATTTTTTCAAATATAAAAAAAAACTAATTTTTCCCTAAAATTTTTTTCAACCAAAAAAATGAGTTCTTAACAAAAAAGTAAATTTTTAACTAAAATTATGAAACCTTAATAAAAAAATTTAATTTTAATTAAACACATGAATTTTTAACTCAAAACATAAATTTTCTACAAAAAATAAAATAGTTAAATTTTCAGTTAGTAAAATACATTTTCAACAAAAAAAACAAATTTTCAATAAAATATTTAAATTTTTAACCAAAGAAATAAATTTTTAACCTAGAAGATGAATTTTCAACCAATGCGAGTACTCTTCTACCAAAAAAGACAAATTTTCGACAAATAGTTGAATTTTTACCTCAAAACAGATAAATTTTGAACTAAAAATAGAAGAGTTAAATCTTCAGTAAAAAATAATTTTCAATCAAATGGGACGTTTTCAGATAAAAAAATTAATTCAAAATAAGAAAAAACTAATTTTCTATAAAAATGATCAATTTTCAACCAACAAGATTAATTTGCCATCAAAATAAACTAATTTTTATAAAGGAAAATTAATTTTTATCCAAATATTTGCATTGTTAAAGGAATTTTCAACTATAAATATGAAATAGTCACCAAGAAGATAAAATATTCTCCCACTAAATTCAAATTTTCAATAAAATACATGAATTTTAAACCAAATATTTGAGTTATCACCTTAAGAAGATATATTTTGAACCAAACATGTATCATCAACGAAATAAATTGTTTGTTAACAAAGTAGTTCCACTTTAAATTGAGTAGTTGACTTTTCAAGCAAAAAAGATGAATTATCAATAAAAAGCATGTTATTTGATATTAAAAAAAAAATTAATTTTCAATCAAATAGTTTAATTCTGTTTTTTCAATGAAAATTAAAAAATTCTATTTCTGGTTAAAAACGATCTGTTTAGGACTAGAAATTCAACTATTTCACTTAAAAATTCGTATTTTTTGGTAGAACATTAATATTCTTTGTTGAAAATTCAACTATTTGGTTAAAAATTAATGCATTTTGTTGAAAAATCGTCTTTTTTGGTAGAAAATAAATTTTTTCAGTTAAAATGCTGCAACTGCTTGGTTGAAAATTAATTAATTTTGGTAGAGAATTCAACTTTTTGATAAAAATTCGTCTTTTTTGGTCAAATTTAATTGTGTCTAATTTAAAATCAAAATCTTTTTTTTAAATATCAACTGTAGTCATTTTTAATGAAAACTCGTATTTTTAGATTGAAAATTCACTTCCTTGGTTAAAAGTTCAACTACTTCTTTAAAAATGAAGTATTTTAGTTGAAGATTCATAATTTTAGAAGAAAATTCGTCCTTTTGGCTGCAAATAGAGATACTTTGTTGAGACTTTCCTTTTTAATGGTAAAAATTAATAGTTTAATCTGCATTCATTTAATTGTTTTAAATAGAAAATTCGTCTTTTTTCGAAATTTAACTATGTATGTGGTATACACTCAAATTTATTGCAGAAAATTTTTTGAATTGAAAATTAATTTGGTTTTATTTTAGAAATTCAAATATTTGGTTACAAATTTATGTATTTTGACGAAATTTTTTTTGGGACTATAAACTATTTTTTTTAAATTAAAATTTAAATAGTTAATTGAAAATGACCACTTTTGTTAAAAATTCATATTGTCGACTTGCAAACTGAAATTTTGGGGTGAAAAATTGGTAGAAAATTCGACTGTTTTTTAAAATTAAAATTAATTTTTTTAAATAATATTTATCTTCTTGATTAAAAATTTAAATATTTGGTTGAAAATTCGTGTAACTTGTTAAAAAAAATCATTATGCTTGAAAATGCAACTATTTGTTCAAATAACAATGTATTTTTATGAGAATTCGTCTTTTCTAATCGAATATTAATCTACTTTGTTGATAATTTATCTTTTTGATTTAAAATGTAAGTATTTCATTAAAATTTTTACGTTGAAAATTCGTCTTTTTTATTTAATTCAACTGTTTTTAATTTAAAATGAAAATACTTCCTTGGTTAAAATATCAACTATTGCATATTTTGTGAAAATATTTTGTACTAACGTTTTTAAATGTTTATTATCTTAAATTTTAAGAAAATAATGAAATTTTCACTATTTTTATATTATTCTCTTTAAAAATTTGATAAAATGCCTTCTCCCTGGTTTATTTTATATCGAATTCTGGTAGCCTCCAATACATCCAAAAAGATGAATTTTGACCAAGAAGATTAATTTCAGTTGAAAAAGTAATTTTAAGCTAGAGATAAATTTTAACTAAAATGATGGAATATTCAACTGGAATCGTTAAATTTTCAGTGTTAAAAAATAACAAAAAAAAAACAATTTCCAACAAAATGTTTGAAGTTTGAATTATAATAATTAAATTCTTAGTAAAAAAAAAATCATTTTCAGCCCAGGAAAAATCGAATTATAAAAAGAAATAGCTCAGTTTTCAACCAAATATATAAATTTTCAATTAAAATTACGAGCCTTTAAAAAAATAGTTTTTAATAAACGGGTTTAACTTTTAACCAAGTAATAAAATTCGCATTCCAAAAAAGATGAATTTTCTAAAAAAGAAGATTTTTCTGTCAAGGGAGAGAAAATATTGCCAGCAAACTGGTAAATTTTGAACAAAATACGTGCAATTTAAACCAGTTATTTGAATTTTCAACTAAAAACGATTAATTTTTAATCATAAATAAAATAGTTAAATTTTAGTTTAAAAAATTAATTTTAAACAGAAAAAAATGACTTTTTTATAAAATAGTTTAATGCTGTAATATAAAGCTAATTTTACAAATGAACAATACATTTTATAGAATTTATTATTTTTATTTAGCAAAAATTAGGCACGCTCTTGAAAAAATTCCTTTACTTTAAAAAAAATGCCCTGACATTTACATACGAAATTCCAGAAGATTTTTAATTATTTGAAAGGATTTAAAACAATTTTAGGAGATTTCAAAAATTTCAAGGGCTTTCAAAGAATTTTGTAAGATTTTTAAAGATTTTAAACTTGATTTTAAGAGACTTATAGAGAATTTTGGAAAATAAATAAAATTTTCAGGAATTTCTACCGATTCCAAAAATTTTAAGGGTTTGTTGGGTACTTCACAAGATTTAAACGATTTTATTGAATAGAGATTGCAAAGAATTGAACAAGATTTCAGGAATTTTATAGAACCTCCCATTGTTTCGAAGGACTCAAAGAATTTCAAAATATTTTTAAGGTTTCAAAATATTTTTAAAAATACCAAAGAATTCCAAGATATTTTTGCAAGCTTCAAGGGTTTCTAAGTAATTTCGTAGAACTTACAATTATTTTAAGCTCGATTTTAAAGGATTTCTAGATCATTTTAATGAATAAGTTTAATTTAATTTATATTTAAGGGATTACGAATGATTTCTACTTATTTTAATGAATTATTACGATGCCTAAAGATTTCAATGGATTTTAAAGGATTTCAACCAATTTCAATTCAATTTAATGAATTCTTAGTGATTATGAACATTTCAAATGATTTTAAGGTATTTCAAGAAATTTTACCATTTTTTAAAAGATTGTATTAAATCTTCAAAGATTCAAAACATTTCTAGGAATTTGAAAGTGTTTTTGATTTATTAGACTGGGCTTCTACCGTACCCGGAAAACCTGGAATCATTCAGGCATCTTTATATATTTGGAAAAACCTGGAAATGTCATGGATTTTTTTTTTAATTCAGAGAATCTTTCGCGAATGTGATTAATTTCTTTTTTTAAGTTACAATATGAAATTCAACAAAAATGATTCATCTTTATTAAAAGCAGATTTATAAAAGCTTATTTAACCATTTTCTTTAAAATTCTTTTTTTCTGTTTTCTGAATTTTATACTGCAATTAAAAGAAGAAAATTCAGCACGCTAACGAAAAAATTCCCTGGCGTTGAAAAAAAAATTTCTGACATTTCCAAAATTATACAAATTCCCTGAAAACTCCAAATTTTTCATGATTTCCAGGTTTTCTAGGTACCGCAGGCAGTTTCCAATTGAAAATAGACTTACCTTTTTCTTGAAAACAATATTGCCTAAAGCTTTCCTATCTATAGCTCCTTCCGAATTCAGTATGCCGGGGCCAAAATGTTCAACGACTAAATTATAGCACTCTCTTCCAGGCGCATACAAATCATGCGCTATTTTGTCACAGTTTACATGACCGGCTCCTAATCTTTCCAATTTTTCTGCAATCGAAGACTTGCCACTAGCGATTCCTCCAGTGAGTCCGATTACATAAGGCCTCAAAGATTTATCCTTTCTATTCTGTTAGGAAAATAAAAGGAAAATATTCTAAATAGAAGTATACGAAATTTTCAATTTTGAAATTTTAAACTTGCCATATTTAATGTTTTATAACCAGAGCCGAAAGTAAGGAGGTGCTTTCAAGAAATTTACGACTCGTTTGGTTAAAAATTCTACAATTTGAAAATGAATATATTTTATCGACAATGCAACTGCTTTGTCAATAAGTCATATTTTTGGTCAAAAATTCAACTACTTGATTAAAAGCTTAAGTACTTGGATAATTTTTTCTAAAAGTTCATCTTTATGGTTAAAAATTTAACTTATCCATTTTTAGAAAATTAATCTTCTTGGTTAAAAGCAAACTCTTTTTTCTAAAAATTCAACTGTTTTGTTGAAAATTCTAATATATTTGGTTGAATTCACAGGGTGTCTACTCAAATCCTGGAAAAAAATGCCCTGACAATTCCAGATTTTTTTCCAGATAATCTTAGATTTTTTAAGGCATAATTTTTCATGGTAAACCGCATCAAATTCCTAACTTTAATAATAAATAATAATGAAATCTTAACCGAGAAGTTGAATTTTGATCTGAAGAATATCAGTTTCCAACAACAAAAATTCAGTTAAAAAACATATGATAAATAAATATTCAACTGTAATGGATTAGTTTTAAAACAAACAAACAAAATAATTTTTGAAAAAAGATTTTAACTTTTAGCCAAAAAATTTATTTTAAGCTAAAATAATGAATATTTAATTATAAAACTAAAATTTCCAATCAAAAATGTTAGTTTTCGAACACCAAGATTTATTTTCTACAAAAAAAGCAACGTTTTTTAACAAAATACATGAATTTTCAACAAAATAGTTAAATTTTCAACTAAAAAGACAAATTTTCAACCAAATAGTTGTATTTTAAGTAAAAGGATCCATTTTTAACCAACCTGTTGAATTTTCAAATAAAATGATGAATCTTGAACTAGAATAGTTAAATATTAAACAAAAAAGATGACTTTTCAACCTAGAAAATTACTTTCTATAAAAATATGAATTTTCAACTAAAAAGATGAATATTTAAATAAAATAATCAAATATTCAGTTTCAAAAGTTTAATTTTCAGTTAAAATGCTAAATCTTTAACTGGAATGGTTGATCAATGATGAGCCTTTAACAGAAATAGTTGAATATTAAACCAAAATGATTAATTTGCAACAAAGAAGATTATTTTCTACCAAAAACAACGACTTTTCAACTAAACAATATACTTTTTCAACGAAAGTTTCAATTTTCAGTTTTAAAATAACAAAATCGATTAGGTATTAAACCTTTTTATTATATAACAAAACACGCAATTTCAACTAAAATAGATACTTTTTAAAACAAAAATTGAATATTTAAATTTTTAGTTTAAAAAATGATATTCAAACATAGATATGAAGTTTTAACTAAAGTTATGGAATATTCAGTTAAAATAGTTAAATGTTCAATCATTTTTAAAGAAAAATAAAGTAGCTGATATTACAAAAAAAAAATTTGAATTCGCAATAAATGAATAAATTTAAATTCATTCAAAAAGACAACTTTTCCACATGAGCTAAATTTTCAAATGAAAAAGATATTTTCCGTTGAGAAAGGGAGAAGGAGAAGGTGGGGGAGAGAGGGAGAGAGAGAATTGGAAACAATCTGTTGAATTTTCAAGCAGAAAAGATGATTGCTCAAATAAGAAGATTAATTTTGTATAATCAGATAACAAATATTTAACAAATTACATGAATTTTGAACCAAAAACTTGAATTTACAACCGAAAAGGATAAATTTACCACAAAACAATAGTTAAATTTTCAGTTAAAAAAATTAATTTTAAACAAAAAAATGTTTTCAAGGAATTTAAAATCTTACAATTAAAAAAAATTTATCATGCTTTCAAGAAATTCAGGTACCTAAAAAAACTACCATGGTATTTCCAGTTTTTTCTAGACTTATGAAAATTCCCAGATTGTTTTACATTTTAAATAAAATATGTTCTGGTATAAATATTAACTATTACACTTTCGGTTTAGAATTTATCTTAATTAGTTGACAATTTAACTAACTGGTTGAAAATTCATATTTTAGGGTTGAAAATGAACTTGATTTGAAGAAAATTTCATTTTTGGATTAAAAATTCAACAATTTGGTTGAAAACTAACTTTTTTGTTGAAAATTCATATGTATAGTTGATAATTGAAATATTTGGTTAAAATTGAAATAGTTTTTATAAAAATTTAAATGTTTCGACGAAAATTAAACTATTTTGTAGTAAAATATCTTTTCTGTGGAAAAATTATATTTTTGGGTTGCAAATTAATTTTTGCTTCTTTTGAAAATACATCGTTTTGTATGAGAATTCAACTTTTTTGTTAAAAATTCTTTGTTTTTTCGTTTAATTCAAATGGTTAAAAATTAACTTTTTATGTTGCAAATTCCTTTTTTTAGTAGATAATTTGCCTTTTTCATTTTAAAATTCCTCAAATTTTTCGAAAGTTGATGTATTTTTGTTAAAAATTATTCATTTTTGGAACAAAAATAATCTTCTTTATGGAAAAATTCATCTTTTTTGCTGCAAATTCAACTTTTTTTTTGAAAATTCAACATTTTTGTTTGAATCCAACTGTTTTTTTATATTTAAAATTAAAAATATATTCTGTTTAAAGTATTAACTATTATGCTTTCTGTTCATCGTTTAATTTTAAAATTCATATTTTTGGGTTGAAAATTGAACTGTTTAGAAGAAAATCTCATTTTTGGCTTCAAAATTCAAATTGGTTGATAACTAAGGTTTTTGTTGATAGATCATATTATTAGTTAAAAATCTAACTATTTGGAAAAAATTGATCTTTTTTGCAGAAAAATTAACTTTTCGGTTGAAAAATTATATAGTTGGGTAGAACGTTAATCTTCCAGGTAAAAAAAATCCATCTTTCTGGTAGAAAATTTAACTTTTTTTTTAATACATATTTTTAGTTCAGAATTCAACTACCATTTGGTTAAAAACTCGTTTTTTTTTTTGTTTAATTCAACTGGTTGAAAATTAATTTCTTTTTTTGAAAATTCAACTGTTTTAGATCATTTGTATTCTTCTTTTCACAATTCCTCAAATTTTTTGAAAATTATTGTATTTTGTTAAAAATTCATCATTTTTAGTACAACATTCATCTTCTTTGTCAAAAAATCCATTTTTCCGTGGAAAATTACATTTTTTTGGTTTAAAATGCATTTCATTTTTGGTTGGAAATTTATACTTTAAAAATTAAAAACCGGACTATCTGATAGAAAATTCCTGTATTTTGATGAAACTTCGTTTTTTGGGTTAGCAAAATTAATATTGTTCGTTGAAAATACATCTTTTTGGGTAGGAATCCAAATATTTTATTAATAATTCGATTCAATTTTCCACAAAATATATGAATTTTTAAACATGTAGTTAAATTTTCAAACTAAAAAGATGAATTTTTAACCAAAAACATAAGTTTCATTGTCAGTTAAACCAAAAATTTTGAACAAAAAAAAAGGAGTTTTACAAAAATTGCTTCATTTTTAACAAAATCAAATGAATTTTCAAACAAAAATATGAATTTGCAGAGACTATTTTTTTTACCAAAGAAACGAGTTTTAAACAACAAAAAACCAGTTTCTAACCAAAAAACAACAACAAAACGAATTTTCAATAAAAAATTACATTTTCAACCAAAGAAATGAATTTTTCACGAAAATAGATGAATTTTCAAACAAGAAGAATAATTTTCTACCAAAAAGATCAATGTTTAATCACGCTTAATCACGTTTTAAAAAAATTGTTTCATTTTCAACAAAAATTAACGAATTTTCAAACAAAAAGATGAATTTGAAAAAATAAATTAATTTTTTATCAAATTAAAAAAAAATATTTATAACCAAAAAATGATAATTATATTTTATTAATAATATATATATATATATAATATTATATTAATATTTATTACCAAAAAACAAAAACAAAAACAAAACGAATTTTTAATAAAACAGTTACATTTTTAACCAAAGAAAAGAACTTTTAACTAAAAAAAATAAATTTTCAAGGGAAAGTAAAAGTTTTTTGAAAAATTTTAATAGCAAAATTTTAAACGAACGAAAAGATGTTTCAATAAAATACATGAATTTTCAATTAATTGTTTGCTGTTTAAACTAAAAAAGTCAAATTTTCAACTGTTAACAAAATAGTTAAATTTTTAGTCATTGAATTTAAAAAAAATAAAAATAAATAAACAAAACCGAATGTTTAAAAGAATAGTTAAATTTCAGCAAAAGACATGGATTATCAACGCAAAATGTAATAGTAGATATTTCTATCAAAAAAGATTTTAAATTGAAAAGCGCTGAATTCAACTAAAAAGGACGAATTTTCATCAAATTAGTTAATTTTTCAAATAAAAAAAATCAATTAAAATAAGTGAATTTGTTCTTCGAAAAAAAATCAACCAAATAGTTAAAATTTCAACCAAGGATAAGAATCTTCAACCAACAAAATCATTTTTTAACCAAATATATTAATTTTTAACCATAACAGTTACATTTTCAATTTAAAAAAGATGAATTTTCAAGAAAAAACAAGATAGTTTAATTTTCAGCTCAAACAATAATTTTAAACAAAAAACGAAGTTTTAACAAAACTGTTTTATTTTCAAACAAAACAAATGAATTTTCAAATAAAAATATGAATTTGAAAAAAAAGAATAATTTTTTATCAAAGAAACGAATTTTTGAACAAAAAAATACAATATATTTTTTAACCAAAAACAAAAACAAAACGAATTTTCAACAAAAACAGATAAATTTTTAGGTAAGAGTAAAACTTCTTTGAAAAATTATAGCAGTAAAAGTTGAAACAAAAGAAATGATTTTTCAATAAAGTACATAAATTTTCAAATAATTTTTTGCTGTTTACACTAAAAAAGTCCAGTTTTCACTTGATGAATTAAAAAAAAATAATAATAAAAAATTAACAACGAATTTTTAAATGAATAGTTACATTTCAGCCAAAGAGATGAATTATCAATGTAGAATAGTTAATATTTTAACTAAAAAAGATTTTAAATAAAAAAGCGCTGAAATCAACAAAAAAGAACGAATTTTCATTGAATAAAGTAATTTTTCAAACAAAAAAGAACAATTAAAAAAAACAACTAACTTATTTCTTTGAAAAAAAATCAACAAAACGGTAAAATTTTCAACCAGAGGGAAGAATCTTCAACCAATAAAATAAATTCTTGAAAAAGTATGAATATAAGTCTAAAACTTTTAACGAAGTAATTGAATTTTTAACCACAGAAAAATTTTATTTTTATTTTAATCAAAAACAGTTGAGTTCAACCAAAAAAAATGGTATTTCCATGCAGAAAAGGCTACTTACGGCTCTGTTTCTAATTAAAATAGTGTTCAAAACCGAATATTAACTTACAACAACAGGTTGGCCGTTTTAATCAAACAAAAAAATTACACTCTAATGCCAAAATTTGTTCCATTTGAAGTGATAAAAACTGAGCTAAATATGAAAGATCAACACTTTTCAATTGAGCAATTTGAAATTAAATGCACTCGGTTCCAAATATATAAATACAAGTTATCATTTTCAGTGCTCTAAATTGAAGGATCAATCAATCCATTAAAAAAATTTCCAAATTATATCCTTTTTAGCAATTTTAAGCTAAAAACATTAAAAAATGAACGATTACATTTTTTTTACACTGAACATAAAATTCAAAATTGTATTTCAAAATTCCTTACAATTGTCATGTTCTTTGAACTTTTTTAAAATTTTAAATTATTTTAAAAAATTTGTCAGAACTTCTGAACATCTTTTAAAATGATTCGAATTTTTCTTAATTTTTTTGTTTACATCTTTCAATACTGAATAAATTTCCTCAAAATCATTTCAAAATTCTTTAAAAGCTTCGAAACAGGTGTTCAATAGTTTTTCTATCTCAAAATTCAACAATTTGACTTACAAATTAAATTTTTTTAATTAGAAAAATTAAAATGGTAAAATACAGTTTTTTTGTTCAGTTTTGAATATTTAATTTATAATTACTTATTTTGAATGAATAGTCAGACATTTTAAAATATTAAGATATTGCTCTTTTTTTTAATGCAAAATTTTCAAATTGAATGGTTTCAAATCGAATATTTCAGACTGAAATAATATTTGAGAAATAAAAA
>JAAAKG020020258.1:0-18292 GCA_010014905.2 Druon quercuslanigerum | reverse complement strand
GTTCGGTTTCGGGGTCCGGGGGGGCGGGTGGGGGAGTGGTGGGGTAGAAAAAGGGCATCTGGTCGTTTCCACCATTTTTCCACAGGTCATTATTGACGTGAAATTCCCCGGTCTTTTCAAATCCGTAGTCAAAAATAGGGGTTCTCATTTAAGAAATGGGTCTTTCCTTCATTTGACCTTGAAAATTGACCTCAAGGTCAAAAAGAAATTTTTCAGATTAGCACCCGATCCCGGCGAAATCCTGCGGTTGTCCTTATGACAAACTTTAAGTATATATATATATTTTTTATACAATGTTCGTCTGTTAAACAATATGATTATCAATATAATATCTATTATGCTATTGAAATTATTATTATAAATATTTCTTAAACTATTGGGTTGTTCGGAAACTAATTTCGCTTTTTTAAGAGTAAATTAAGCTCGATTTAGTGATACATGGAATACACTCTTTCAGTTGTATATTGACCATTTTGTTCCACAACCTTCAGCCATATGAAATAATCTCGTGGTTCGAAGTAGCGTTTAAATATAGGGAAGCACGACTACAAACATGTCCACATGAAAAGCGAAATTACTTAACAAACAAGCCAGATTTTTGACAAAAATTCTTTGAAAAGTATTAAAATTTTTAAACGAATAATTTTATTGTTTGTTTTACTAAATGAACTTGTCATATTCAGTGACCCTTGAAATTCTTTGTTTAAATTATGAGCTTTGAGACTGAAATTTAATATATTCTATTTAAAATTTATAATTTTTTTAACTTTCAAACTTTTAGGCTTCTCAAATTTGTACTTTTTTCAAGCAATAAATTTTAAAAAATTTAATTCCCCGACTGTCATGTAAACTCTAGATAAACTTTTTCAAATATGGTTAACCTTTAGATTATTTCCAAGAGAAGACTGCTTAGTTCATAAAAAACTTTTGCATAAGAATTAGTCGACTTTTTTCTGCGACTCACTTTTTAAATATTACTTGACTTTATTCTACACTTCACAAATAGTTTTCTATTATTTCTTCAAAATCATTGAAACATTTGGAGACTTTTCACTTTGTCCAAAATTCTTCAAATAATCGCTTAAATTTTTCTGTGTTATTAAAGTAGTTTAGTAACTTAAGATAGTTCAAAAACTTTAGATAGTTTAAAAACTTACGTTAGTTTAAAATTTGTTCAAAATTTGAGTTTTCAGCAAAACTCGAGAAATTTGTATCTTCAGTTTTAATATGGCCCTGAATAGTCTGAAGTTCTTATCTCCCCCATTGCATTGTAGAATAAGCTATTGCAACGTCTTCCTCTTCCTGGTGTATCATATCCTTCTCGAGTTATGAATAATATTAATGTAATCATTTCACTTGTAACAGCACGTACATTTTTTTCATAAAAACTAATTTAGATTGACTAATCAAGTCATTTTAATTTTTGAGCTAAACCATTTTGAAAAATGTGATAATTTCAAAACATGAATTAGCAAAACCCTTAGTTAGCTTAACCTCCTATCAACTTCAAAAATTAAGTCTTAGTATTAGCGCGAAGTTTGTTGAGTAACATTTGAATAAGTTACCTTACAAATTTTTTATTTACAAGGCAGAATAAAAATATAATATTATTTATTGTTCCGATACATATGCTTATACAAATTAAGTTAAATTAAGTTTTCAAGCTAGCTGAACTTGGTAAGTTTAGACAAACTAAATTAATTATTATGATATCTTTACCTAAATTTCCAAAAACTTATCTTAACTCAAACCAACCCTTTTTTTGTTCAGCTTAAGCTTAAAAATGTCGTAAATTTGCTTAGGACAATAAACTATATTTTTTTCTGAAATAAATAATCTTTGAAGCCTCGAAAGGGGCGTTCTTATATCTTCCGGTCAGTCGCTCGTGCAGAAACTGAAGGTCTTCAACCGTCTTCTGCGGGTACGTGCAAAATATTGCATAAATTTAAATTTATTTTTAGATTTAACTAATATTTTTATTTAATTCACTTTTTCCCCAAGAAATTCATTTATTCTGTAAATGCTTGTGAGAAATAAACTTTTTTTTCATATTCCTAAGGTCTCTCTCTAGATAATTATTTTCGTCCTTAAAATATTTTTCAGTTTAGAGCAGAGCACCGATGGCTGAAAGTTAAATAACCGGTTGTTGAATAATTTATGTTGTTCTATTAACAAGTACGTTTTCTCAGAATAGCGCAATTAATTAATAAATTTTGTTCGCGCACCTATGTCACTTCTTCTGTGCCACATGTATTACAAAAGGTGATAAATGAGATTTTTTTTTAAATTATTCTTTTATCGCTTTGTGATCCCTATTTTGCAATTACAATTTTCACGCATTGAAAACATGATTCGCTTGAACTGAAAATTTGCAAATCAAGAGCTGAAACTGGTATGCCTCAAAAATCTTGTAGGTTAAATTTGAAACGATAAAGTAAATAAAATATAAATAAAAGGGCACCCTCGCCAGGGCCTGCTCAGAAGTTCTAGCTAGAACCTGGCTAAAACAGCTTTACAGAACTAGTCAGGCCCTCTCCACTTTTCCGACCAGCGCCTGATTAGAAATTCGGAAATATACCCGTTTTGCTTATCCTCACAGTAGTCGGGATATCGATAAGGAGTCTTTAGAGCAATTGGTTTTGTCTGTTATTTTCACGACTTATAAAAGCTAATTAATGACTCGAAAGTACTTTCTATTTTTTGAACTAAAAAATAAAAAAGTTAGGCAATTTTTTCTGTTTCAGGCCAGGCGTTTTTTGTTTTGTTTGAAGCCCCGTTCTTTGGAAAGGATTTTCTCGAAAAATATAAAAAAGTTATGCAAATCTATACGAGTCAAAATCGACGTTTTTTTGGGTCGCGCCGTTCTTATGGGCCTTTTTTCCAACGACCCTTAATTTATTTTTGGAAACCATCCATGTTTCTTAATTAGAATTTCGAATTAGAACTGTTAAAAATTGAACCAAATGGAAATTTTCGTAATCAATTTGATGAAATTTGAGTTTAAATTAGAAGAATTTATAAATTAAGAACTTTTATTTTTTCAACAGTTAGAATTCAATAATTTATTAATTAATCAAAACTAAAAAATATTGGAAATAAAAACTTAAATTTTACAAAAATAAATAAATGAAAATTATTACAAAAGAAGAAATTTGCAACATTTTATCGAACTTCAATTTTGAAACTGTTTAAAAATGGAGAATATAATTGAAAAAAAGAGTGTAAGCGTTTCAGATTTACCAAAAATTTGAGTGGGAAATATTGAAAGTTTGTTTTATTTGCGGAAAAAGAAATTCCATTTTTTTACATCAGTCAGTATTAATCCGAAAAACTCGGTTTTCAAAGCAAAAACAATAAGTACCTGTTATTAAATTTTTATTAATTGAAGATTGGTCAACTCTTAAGGAATATTCAAGGAATAATTTCCACCCAATAACTTTTAATTTTGATGCCCTCAACACCTTTGTATTGTGCCCGGAAAATGCTATAAAAAATGCAAAATATCAATTTGATGTGAAATTCATGTTAAGGAAGGTATTTTTTGTTAATTAATTTTTTTCTCCATATGTCACATGTTTCTAACTGTTATTTAAATAATTTTACATTTTTTAAAAAGTTATTATTTATTTAAACCATTTGTTTCTCGCCTGTAAATCGTTGGTAAATTGACAGAATAATGTTTCTAACTTAGCAGATTTGGTAATTATTTAAACAATTTTTTGATCATCTAAATTGTGATAAATTATTACTACCTGAAATTAATGTTGCAGGCGATGAATGTTAAGAGTAAAATTGTTTATGAATGCTAGTTTGCAAATATTTAAAAAATTAATACCACATATCATTAATATTCATAAAACAGTAACTTTTCCGATTGACAAGGCGAAATAATTGTTTAAATAAATATATATAAATATATATTACTCTCAATATTCGTTAATGGTATCATTAATTTCAGAAAAAATAACTGTTTACGATTATCGAAGGAAAAATTAATTAAGTAATTAAAAACTGTTTAAAAATCACTAAATATATTAAGTTATAAATATTATTCTTAAAATTCATCAAGTGTATCATTTATCCCGATAAATAAAAACTTTTCGCGATATAAAGGCAAAAAAAGATGATTTTAACAGATAATAATTTTTGAAACAATACAAAATCAGCTATAAAGTATTTTGAAACTTGTCACTTATCGAATACAAATAATCAATGTTGCAAAGTTGAAAAATACCATTTTTAGCATAACTTTTACATAAAAATGGTGTTTTGCATTTTTTTGGTCATTTACCGGGAACATTAAAAGGGAATTAGGCAGTAAAAATTGAAATTTATTGTGTGAAAATTATTCCTTAAACGTTCCTGAATAGATGACTAAACTTTAGTTCACAAAAAGTGAATAAAAAATGCAATTTCTTTTTCCGGACTATACACTATAAACTGGATTTGTGCACGGTGTCGGGCATGGCGCGTAATGACCATCGACACAAATCCAAGGACTACGAACGTAGACAGGGCCACGTAAACCACTTTTTTATTTGGACGCATGATGCAACCTGATGCAACTAACGCGCTAAGAGTGTGGCCCTCGTGATGTTTGTCACGCTTGACTGAGCATCGCCTCTCTTTTAGTCTCGCCCCCACAAGTTTAAAGTGAAAAAGTTCAAACTTAATCAATTAAAAATTATAACTTTTTTACAAAATTAAACGGAAATTAAAAGACAGGCTTTTTATTTTTGCCCGTCTCAATGCAATAACCTTCGTTATACATTTTATTTTTTATTTGTTATACTTACCTCAACCAGTTGACTTTGAAGCCCTTCACTCAAAAGAAATGAAAAAATAGTCAGTTCAAATGAGTTTTTATAATTTTTTTTCCTTATACAATCAATTGACTTTGAAATAATCTTCAAATTATATTCTGCCAAATTATATCTATTTTCGATATGTTAAACACTTCCGTTCGAAAATTTGCATATTCAGTAACTATGTGCTCATTACTCTTCCAAGTATTGTATCACGCGTAGTCTCTATTTAACAAAAAAAGTGCTAATGGTTTTAAAAACGCCGTCTCCATTGAAGTTTAATTGTAATTGTCAAATTAGATAAACATACAACTTTGTTCGTTTTTTACGAAGGCACTTATAAATCATGTAAAAACATTAATAACACGATAACGTTAGCAATGTAGAATAATGTGTATAAAAAGTATAATTGGAATAATAGTATAGTTTGAACTGATTATAAAAGCTAATGCAATTATTGTACATTGTCATAACAATTGCATGGTGAACAAAGGGACATTAAATTTTTTTAAGTTGAAAAAGATTATTGTAAATGCATGATGATAATTATTTTCTTAACTAAAAATTCAAAGAGCTTTTTTATTCAGGTTACTCAACTTTTTGTTGAAAAATATCTGTATTTTGTTGCAACTTTGTCTTCTGTTGTTAGAATATTAGTCTTTTTGGTGACTTAGTGACCTTTTTGGTTAAAAATTCAACTATTAGCTAGAAAATTATATTCAAAATTAAAATACTCGTTTGAAAATTCATGTCGTTTGTTAAAAATTATTCTATAATTGATAGAAAATTATTCTATTTTTTTTAATTATATTTATTTGTTGAATAATTAGTTTTTTTAATGAAAAATAATTTTTTTAGCTGAAAATTTTACTATTCCATTTTTTGTTGAAATTTTGTATGGACATTTAATATTTTTGTTACAAAATTCATTTATTTGGTTGAAAATGTAACTATTTTCTCAAAAAAAATTTTAATTAAAAACTTATTTCTTTGACTGGAAATTAAACTGCTTGATTTTTTTTATTTCTCTTTTTTAGTTCAAAATTCATCTATTTTTTTGAATATTTGTTGTTTTTTTTTGTCGAAAATGAATCCTTTTGTTTGAAAGTTCAACTAAAAAGTTAAAATTCCATTATTAATTAAAATATTTTGTTGCAAATTCATAATTAGTTAAAAATTATTTATTGGTAAAAAATTAATATTCTTGGTGGAATTTAATTTCGTTGGTTATAAATTAGTTTTTTATAGATAACTAATTGATTTAATGAAAATTGTACTATTCAAGTTTTTGTTGAGTTTTTTTATTAATTATTTGATTGAAATTTAACTTTTATAGTTCAAAATTCATCTATTTTGTTGAAAATTTGTCTTTTTTTGTAGAAAATTAACCCTTTCGGTTGAGAGTTCAACTATCAAGTTGAAAGATGCATTAAAAATTAAAATATTTCATAAAAAATTAGTCTTCTCGGTTTAAACATTCTTTTTCTGATTGAAAATTAGTTTTTTTATTGAAAATTAATTTTTTTAAAGAAAACATGTAAGCATTTCATCGTTTGTTTATATTTTTATATATGATATTGAATATTGTTTGGTACAAAATTTATTTGGTTGGTTGAAAATTTAAATCATTCATTTAAAATTTTTTATTTGCTTAAAACACTTATTTTTTATATTTTTTACTTGAAAATTCATCTATTTTGTTGAAAAATAGTATTTTTTGCAGAAAATTAGCTTGTTTAGGGATCTGATTTAGGTCTCTCGTGTGCTTTTTTAACAAAAAATGCCTTTTCTATTATAAGAGATGACTTTCTAATAAAATACTTAAATTTGTAACAAAATAATTCAATTTTAAACATAATAGGTAAATTTTCAATTTAAAAAGATAAATTCGCAACTAAATAGTATCATAGTTTATAGTTCGATCAAAAAAGATGAAATTTATACAAAAAAAAAAATTTTAACAAAAAGACAAATTTTCAACAAATGAAGATTTTTAACTCAATAAATAATTTAAGATTTATCTAAACTTTTGAAAATACAAGCCAATAGATGAACTCTACAAAAATTGAAATTTTAAATCAAAATATGACTTTGCAGCAAGAAAATAATTTTTTTAATAAAAAAAGGAGAATTCGCCACTATAAAAGATCAATATTAAAAAATAAAAAAGTTACATTTTAAGTTAAAAAATTAATTTTTAACCAAAAAGAGGCTTTTCAACTAAAAACTTTAATTTTCAACCAAAGACATAAGCCATCAATCAAGCTCTTTTTTAACAATATAGTATAACCTTGAACCAAGTATTTGAATTGTCAATGATAAAAAAGTATTTTAAATAAATAGTTAAACTTATATCCAAAGAGCTAAATTATCAACTAAAAATATAAATCTTTAAAAAATGATTTTTTAATAAAGTGATTCAACTAAATCTTTCAAACACAATAGTTGAATCCTCAAGCAAAGAAGAATATTTTTTTAACCAAAAAGTTGCGTATTCAAGAAAAAATTAATTTTTTCTAAAATAAATAAACGTTTATATCAGAAAGATAGATTTTCAAAAAAAGAGTTGAATTTTCTGTTAACAAAGATTTAAGTTGAGTTTTAACGATAAAAATATGATTTTTTAAACAAGAACTAAATTTTTACGAAAAAATCGAATAGTTTATCCAAAGAGACGAATTTTTTTCAACCAAAAAGAATGATTTTTTAACAAAATTGTCTAATTTTCTATTATATAGTTTCATTTTTATCCAAGAAAGATGAAATTCGAACTAAAACAGATAAATAAAAAAAAATTTCAACAAATAGTGAAATTTTCATCTAAAGACTTTTTAATAAAATTGTTAAATTTTGAACCAAAGACAACTTTTAAAAAAAGAGTTGAATTTTCATCCAAAAAGATTTAAAACAGGAAACAAATTGTAAACTTTCTAAAAAATATTTTCATTTTCAACAGAACAGTAAAATGTTTTCCAAGAAACATGAAATTTTTATACGGAACAAGTTGAAATTGTAATTAAAAAGACAAATTTTCAGAAAAAATAATTTTCATCCAAAAAAGATTTGAGCTGAATTATCCGAAACAGAATATGAATTTTAAACAATGAGTTAATGTTATACGAAAATAACTAAATTTTTAATCCTAAAAGACGAATGTTCAACCAAAAAGTTTAATGTTCAACCAAAAAGTATTTTTTTTGAATAAAATTGTTAAATTTTATTACAAATAATAAAGTTTATAACTAAAAAGATAATCTTCAGTCAAATGTTTTTGTGAATTTGGTGAGTTCCCTTGCAATTTTTTTCGTTGTATTCTTTTTTTTACGAAAATTATTTCAACGGACGTCTGACCTTTGTCAGCGTTAAGAAAAATAATTTGAAGGTTTTAAAAATTTAAGAAATTTTAATCAGATTAAAATAAATGTAAAATCCCATTTAACGTCCAATAATGAAGTTAATGCGCATAATTCTAGAAAATAAAACCAAGAATCCAACGACCAAATTCGGACAAACACCATAAAATGTTCCTATTGCTTTTTGAAAAAGATAAAAATTTTCCTAAACAACTGAGAAGCCAGCTAACCAAATCCCCTTCTTTCTTTTTTTTATTTCTTCTGTATTTTTTATTATTATCAAGGCAAGACACATTTGCGAAAGAAATTCTTTTTGAAAATCACAAATTTTTTTAATTTTAAACTTGAAAAAATTTTACAATTTTTTCTTCACTGGATAAGGTTTCTATATGATTGCCGAAACGTCGGTGATTATTTTTTATAAATATTTTTTCTAATATTTTGGTAATAATAAAAATAAAAAAGTTGAATGAAATAAAAAAGAGAAGGAAGGGGGTTTCATTGGTTACCTTCTCAGTTTCGTTCCTCTTTTTTTATTTTTATCAACATAAAGAAATTTCTTATTTTTGTAGGAAACTTTTTATCTTTTTCCAAATTGCAATAGCAACATTTTAAATAAATAGAAATTTATTAAAGATTAAAAGAAATGTATCAAAATTATGTAATTATTCAACAAAACGTAGTATAGGATACTAATTTGAAAAGAAAGTTGATATCTCTGTTTCAATATTTAGGAATTTTAAAAATAGACACTAAATAATTGTTTAAACAATGACATAATGTCTCTAGAAAAATTTAAAGCTAGAAAAAATGATAAATAATTACATTTTAATAAAAAAATACGATTATTTTTTACATTTTTTGGGAACAAATCACTGTTTAAATAATTTGCGTTTGTTTAAACCATTGAAAATTGTTTAGAAAGTCATGGGAAATATTAAAATTGCCCATTAGTAATTTTTTGTATGAAAAAGACGACGGAAATTACTAAAAAGTAACAATAATACGTAAAACTCTATTTTTTTATTTTTGAGTCCTATTTGGGGCGATGCAGGGAGGGTGAGGTGGGTTAGAATAAAAATTTATTAGTATTTTTATATTTCGTAAGCACTCCTCTTCAATCCCTAAAAAGTTTGGCACGTTTTAATCAAACCCTGGAACATAATTCCGTTTTCGAAAATTAAAAATTTGCCCATATTAACCATATTAACGTGTTAATATTTAAATTTCGAAAAAAATTACGGATTTTCTTTCTCCGGAAATGGAAACTTGGGGGAAACAATTGTCAAAAAGCTTTATAAATAATTTTATTTAGAAAAAGTTTCTCATAAAAAACACGCGTTTTTCTAAGAGTGTGGGGGGAGGGGGGTCTGGAAAATAGCTACGATAGACTACGTTTGGTTCTTGGTTTTTTTTTTTGGTCTGTTTAATTTTTTTTAGGGGCCGTACAATTTATCTGACCGAGAATTATTAGTCAGAGTATCAAATTTTTGTCTGCATTTCAATGTATGTTCTTAAAAAAAGGTTGAAATTTTTGTGATCTGAAAATATGAATATTATTGATCACGCCAATTGGAAGCATTGATGCTATTCTAACTTCCAAGCAGAAAAATGTAATTATGCGGCTGTCTCGTTGACTCGCATAGGTCATCAATTATAATATTCATGGTAGACCTCTGAAAACGGTTAGTTTGACGTGAGAATTGTCCAATACAACTTCTTGTTCGAAACTCGGCAAATTCTAGATCGAAATTCGTGATTTCTTCGGAAAAATGCCTCTCCTTCTGCGGTGAAGGGGAAAATTTGTTGTTTCGACTGCTTAGCTATAATCAAAGCTTGGCCTGGGACCAGCTCTTGAGGAACGAGACGATGTGTTCACCATCTCGGAAACTACCTTGAATGTATCTATAAAATCCATTACCTTCCTTCAAGAGTGAGATGTGAAGTCCCCTAGGTGGTAAGTGCTATTGTGAAAATTGATCTGTGACATTTTTACTGGATTTTTGAAAAATTTCGAATTTAATTGATCCAATTGCAGTAAAACCTAGAGATAGGGCCCCCAGAGTTTGTTCTTCCGAGAAATGACGCGGCGCAGCAAGAATTGGTGAGAGGAGCAGGGGGCGCTCACACTAACACTTGACTGTGTACATTCAGAGTGGACCTTTGTATATGAAGTTGAGTCCAAGGTCAGCCCCAAAGTCAGCACTCACTATAGGGTTCACTATATTAAAATTTTTGTAAAGAATTTTTATATTGGCATCAGGGTCTTATGCATATATTTAATTCCAAAACGAGCATTTAAAAAAAAAGGATAAATTGGCGGAGAGAAAAACAGTGAGCGAGGGAGGGAGACGGAGAGAGAAAGGGGGGGAGGACCTGCGCGACGTAGAAACACAAGATTTATTCATGATTTCTTTTATTTAATTCTTATTCCTTAAAAAAAGTTTTTAATTAAATATTTTTAGGGTGGGCCCTGGACCGGCAATGAGATCGGGAAAAGCTCGGAAATGATCGTGAATTTATTTTTTGACGGGGAATTTTACAAATTTTTGAGAAAAAATCTCACTAAATTTAATGTTAACAGTTTTTGAAATATTTAGTTGAATTTTTATGTTTTTTATCATTATATCATTCATTTTACAAAGCGGAATGAAAAATTCTTTCACTTCAAATTTTCTGCTTTAGATTTTAATTTTCAAACGTATACATTTTTCATTTAAAAAATGTTAGTGATTGAAATCTACAACTTTTGATAGAAAAACATTTTAGCTTATCAAATGTGAATAGACTCTAAAATGATTTTTTTAAATTGTAGTTTACATTAAGGATTAACAAGTAAATAACAATTGATTTTACAAGATGATTCGAAATCTGTTTGAAAATTCGGAATTTTCGGGTTTTAACGCTAAAAATGAAACTATTTTCATTGAAAAGTCTTAGTAGTTAAACAAATGTAAACGCCCAATTGAAACATTATAAGCTACTTTCAATTAAAAATTAACTTCAAAATAATATATTCATATTTTATGGCTTTTATTGAATTAAAGATGTTTTGTCTGAAATTTAGCAATTTAAATTTTGTAATTGATAAAAAGAACAATTGGTTAATATTTAGAAATATTTAACTTTTCATTTCAAATCCGTAAATATAAATCAAATTTACGAACTAGACAAAACAAAACTAAAATTTGAACGTTACAATTTAAATTGTTCTATTTAAAAAAATTTAATTTACAAGTTAACTTTTAGAATTTTGTTGTTTAATAAATATTGAACACCTATTTTTCCTAGAACAAAATCGAGTATGCTAAAGAGATATTAAATAGGTCTGAAAAGATAAAAAATTAATTCGAAATTTCAAATGATTTCAAATAATTTAAACAAAGTCTCTACGTATACCAACAAAATCCGTCTATTCGTACTGAAATTATGGTGCAAAAGCCAAAGATTTCTAAAATATTCAACAATTAATCTGGAAGATTTTAAGAAAATATTTATATTTTGCAGGATTTCAAAACAATAGAAGAAAAAGTGTTAGGAAAAATTCGAATAATTTTAAAAGATGTTTAGAAGTTTTGAAAGAATTTTAAAAATATTTTAAAATTTGAAAAACTGTAAATCAACATGTAGATTTGTAGATGTACCGAGATTTTAAAATTAAATTTGGATGATTTTTGAGGATTTTTACGCTATTTAAAATCTTTTTAACTTGTAATTTCGCAAGTGCTCAGTTTATAAGAAAAATATAATCCTTCAATTGTTAATATTTCAGTCTTATAATTGCCTAAAGTGATTTGCAGCTGAGTTTTTATTACTTCAAATGGCGAAATTTTTAAATTTAGAACTCGAATTTGTTAATTGCACTGACCGTAAAAAATCTTTGGGAACTGGGAAAAAACTGGGAATGATCGGTAATTTTTTCCGAGGCTG
Source organism: Druon quercuslanigerum (assembly GCA_010014905.2). Taxonomy (NCBI): domain Eukaryota; kingdom Metazoa; phylum Arthropoda; class Insecta; order Hymenoptera; family Cynipidae; genus Druon; species Druon quercuslanigerum. The sequence goes on along the minus strand of JAAAKG020020258.1, from coordinate 6,204 downwards.
AAACGTTTACCAATTTAACCTTTTTTTTAATGCACTTTTTGTAATTAAATATATTTTACGACAATTAAGTTGAAAATACTATTAAAAATAAAATATTTGGTTGAACATTAAGTATTTTGTTAAGAATAATTTTTTTTATTACAAAAATATTGTTTTTGATTGCAATTTATTTTATTTTCTTGAAAATTATTTTTTTTTAACTAAAAATTTAATGATTCTATTTTTTGTTGAAAAGATTTTAATAGAGATTCAATCTTTCTTGGTTAAAAATTAAACCCTCTTATCCAAAAAGCGATAATCAATTTTTTTTTAATTAATTATTAAATGAAATTTATAAAACATAATTTTTAAACAAATTATTATTTCTTATAACTTTCTTCTCCTATAAAAATCAAAGATAGTTGTGGTTTTTCCTTAAATTTTACACTTTTTTCAATTTTGCACTTAAAGCAATATTATTAATTAATAAAATATAACAAAAATTATTATTCAAACAAGTGATTCTTGTTTATAACTATCATTTTCTGTAATACTGCTAGATAGTTGCGGTTTTTTCTGAAATTTTCATCTTCTCTTTAACTTTTTAGTTAGGAACAGATAATAAATCCATTTCCTTTCAAAAAAATATGTTCAGAAAAAAGGAACAGATTGTTTAAAAAATGATTCTCCCTAATTTTTATTTAATATTTTTTATAACTAAAAAGCCAAAGCAAACTAAAAGTTCGGGATAAACCACAACTTTTTAGAAATTATTTAAGAGAAAATATATATAAAAATAATACATTGTTTAAGAAATTGTGTTCAGTGCCCTCGGTCACCATAGTGGATATAGTGTTTTATTTTATGCAATCTCTCTTCAACGATTTCAATAGTATTTTTCTGATTCTGAGTGAGTTTAGTGTAACAATATAGTATTTTTACTTCTAAGTTAGTGTTTTTAGATATACCTTATTATTATCTATGCTTTTGAACACTAACATTAAATAATATTCCTGCAAAGAATTGCATTCGTTTCAATGTACGTTATAAACTTCATTGCTGATGTGAAATGCGATGGCAGTTTACTGAGATTTTGAGGTTAAGAGCCCGTCTCTGGCAAGACCGATCTAATCTAAAAACCGATATAATTAAAAAGTTGTAAGATTGCATTTTTCTTGCCCACTTTAATGTAAATAAGCGGTATTTTTACAAAAATCTATTCAAAATTATATTTTTTTATGAAAAATTACAAAAAGGTAGAGATTTTTAAATATTTCTATTTTGTATCTTTTTTGTAATAAGAAAAATCTTGAATTTTCCTAGGTTTTTTTAGTCGTGCATTTTCATAATTTGTCATAATAGACAAATATTATCTTGTATAGATTTTTGTAAAAGAACCGCCTATTTATATTAAAATGGCAAAAAGAGTGCAATCTAACAATTTTTTAACTCTGTGGCTTGAGTTTTTAATTTCGTTAACAGATCGCTCTTGCCATAGACTGCTCCTAACCCTGAAATCTCAATAAACTGCCATCGCATTTTACATAAGCAATGGAATTTGATAACCTTCATTAAAACGAATGCCATGTTTCACAGTAATATTGCTTAATATTAATGTCCATACTCATAGAAAATAATAAATTATCACCAAAAATAATAATTTAAAATTAAAATAATTGCATTGTTACGCTAACCTCGCTCAGAAGGAGAAAAGTGCCATTTAATTGCGTGCATTTCACTGTCACCGGAAAATCAGCTTCATAAAATGTGTGAGCTTCCAAATTTTTATATGCTTATACTTGTTTTGCGATGTAAAAAATATGAGATTGAATAAAATATGACACTATATCCACTATAGTGACTGAGGACACTGAACGAACATTTTCACTAAAATTTATATCTGTAAGAGCATACGGATCAAAGTTTTTTATTGCTTCCATTATTTGGGCATATCGGGTCTGAACTTCCGAAAATTATGCCAAATATTCACTTTGCATTTGGAAAAAACAAAAACAATTTTTAAATACTCCAGCAACGCCTTCAAACTATAGGGGCATGCGGGCAATTTTATTCTCAGAGTAGTCCGGTCATCAAAAATTTTTATGGCTTAATGAGCTGAGTGGTCATCGTGCTAGCGCCGCCACCCTTTTCTCGTAATTTAAAAATGCAAAAAAAATTCGTATTCCGTTTTTAAATTTGCCTTTGTGGCGGCGCTGAGTGGACGGACCTGAGTTTTACCAATGGAGTGCCTCCGACTTCCTGAATTTCCCCAGAGAAGCTTCAGGAAAATCTAAAAGACTCATCCACCTGGTGTGGAATCCACTTTTGCCTCTCATCGAGAAGTTGTTGTCCGTCAATTTCATCCGTTTGAATGGGTCTTCTGTAGCTCAGGCCCGAATGACGTGCTCGGCTTGTGCTTCGCTTCAGATCTAATCCTGGGGATTGTTTTATGAGTTAGGCCATTCTCGGGAGTTCTCCAGGTGAACATAGATGACGACTCAAACATTTCCACGACTAAAAAGTATTTAATTTAAAATAATTTAACAGACTCCGAATTGCTGCAGTTCCCACTGCATTTCATGACACTATCTCTTTTTCGTCGGTCCACAATTAAGACCATGCGTATTAGGATTAAACTTGGCGCCCGCAGTCGATCGATAATTAGAGACGATATCCCAAAGCGACCCTCTGACTTGCCCTGTTTTCTCTTCTTGGCCCCATAGACACAACTTAGTTGGTCTAATGTTCCTCAATTTAAAGTGTTCGTCGTGGATCATAATTTTAAGAGGACTGTCTCGGCTGTCTTGACTGTCTCGGCTGTATTGACTGTCTTGGAATCAGTCGGTGAGTCCTTTTGCTCTAGATTCTCTGTTGAAACCTCCACCTACCGGCGTTCTACTTAGCTCTTTTGGCCCCTAAGACATGACTTTTCGTCAAGAAAGCGAATTTGTTAATATTGAGCTTTACGTGTGGACGTAGAGTTTTCATAAGATTAGTTTAATCGATATTTTCAGCTTATTAAGCCCCCCCTCCCCCCGCTCCTGATATTGTTATAGAACTACCCACGGCGCAACCACATTTATTTGAAAATAAATATTTTGTCGTAAATAGTGAATCACGTGGTAGGCAAGGAGTAGGTTTAATTATGAATGAATGAACGAAGCAGCATCCCAGAGGGCTTGATTTTGTATCTCCCAGATTGTTGTGGGCTACAATTGTTGAGAAACATTGCATTGGATAGTGACATTCCTTGTCGGGGATTACTTTCAGAGCGAACCGAGGTTCACGTAGGTTAGGTTTCGTATCGAGCCAGTGAGTGTGATTATAATGGTTGCGTTTCTTGCTTGACTAAGTTGATTGCAACATGCCGTTTAGAAGTTGTACTAATTAGAAGTTCTACCAGTTTTATGTACTAATTGAGTCTTGTGTTTATTCGTATTTTGATTAAAAGTCTTAGTTGAAACATGAATCAATATTTCCTCAATCCACGACTCTGCTAAAAAAGAGCCAATAGGTTCTCTCTCTGTTTAGATGTGACATAATACACGAGTAAACGTAACATAACAAACGTGCGTGAAATAAAGCAGTTTGTGATGCATTTAAGATGAATGTCGTTTCAGATGTACGTTTATTTTAAGAAGGGATTTGTAAACATTATTTTTCGTTTATTTTTCCCTTTCTTATTCTTCTCTCATAATCGCGTGTTTATACATATATAGAGCAACTGCAGTGCAGAGATTATATATGTATCGTCGCAAAGTTGATATGGAAAAATAGATAATTGGAAAGAGAAAATAATGATAAAAAGCAGGAATCGAATCAAACTGAAATCTGCAGCACAGATGTAGCTTTGAAACGATCATACAGTTACGATCTGCAGTGCGTGCTGCATACGTGTGTGCGTGCGAAAGATGTTTCTGTTTTCGACTTCCTTTTCATTTGCATTGCGGCTGAAAGGAAGACGAATTTTTGTTAGTTTGAATAGCAGAATAATACCAACAAAGAGACAGATGCTCCAAAACCACAAGACAGCCAAAAGCAGTCAGAGATAAGGAAATTTTTAATTAGATACGGATCCGATATTAGAAGTTTTTAAATTTTAAAAACACTTTTATCAATTTAAAAAACTTTTATTTGGAAAGAGTTTGGAAACAAGCTTGGTATTAAATTAAATTTTTCTTTCGATAGATTAAACTTAGAGGACAGTTTTTATTTTTATAATAAAAAAAACAAAAACGGAAAGATAGAATATAGGGGCCTGAAGCATCCATAGCTGGCTCATCCATATCAACTGCGCCAATAACATCCACCATGACGCAAGCGACAAATAATAACATCAATAACAACTTAGAAGCAAACAACACTACAGGCATGCAGTTAAACACACGGACGACCAGTGCACAAAGGACTGCAAACGATCTACTGATCCACCTCAGCCTAACTCAGGAAAACGCCGACGAACAAAAAGAATCGTTGATAAGAGTTAAGACTCTTATGGAGGAGCTGGAATGGGTCTTCCAAAATTATTTAGAAGCCAAAACGTTACGCTTTAGGCGTGCAGAACTAAACGTGGTTAACTCTACCGTTTTAGATGATTCAACTGAACCAATGTTAAATCTCGAACATCAAGCAACCCAAGCTAAAATATAGACAGAAAATATAAATTAACCAAAAAATGTGACGTAAACATTTAGTACGATAAAATTAAATCTGAATTAGATGCTAAAAATTCACTTGACGTAATAGATAACAATGTAGAAGGACCGGCTGATTTAAATAAGCGGCAAAATTGAAAAGACATAAAACAGAGATTTAATTGCGAGCCATTTAGATAAAAAATATTATAGAAAGCTTACAAATGAACATGATCCGATTAAGATAATGAACATTATTAAAGATGCTAAAAGAGTTGAGAGTAATGTTACTCACACTTCGGTCAGAACACAATTATTTCAACTTAAATTAAATTCAGATGAAACAAAGAAAACTTTTACAATAGATGGCGAAAAAAGATCAGCATTTTACCAGGCAATTTACAATGCTCTCCCAGAAGTTAGGGCTGCTGATATAACATACAGAAAAGCACATTAAGTTTCGATGACTTTAAGCGAACTTAGAGAGTTTATTTTACAGTTAGAAGCTGAAAAGAAAGGTGTTTACGCAGCACAACATCATTTAAAAGTGGCTAGTGGCTCAGGTGCAGAGAAAGATGTTCAAGCGAAAATGGTTATAAAACCTTGGATGTTAGGACCTCATGGAAAGTTCTACCAATGCGATCAACAAGGATACTCTCTCGTTTCCTGGAAACGATAAATTTATCATTGTTTTATAGACGACTTCTCTAGATTTGCGGAAGGCTATTGTATCAAAAATAAAAATGAATCAAGTAAATGTTTGTAAAAATTCCTGATTACTGTAAGAAATTTGCTAGGTAAAGAGGAAAAAACTTTCTACCTGGGGACAGATAACGCAAAAGAGATTACAGGTGGTGAATTCTCAGGTGTAATGGAAAAGGATAAAATAGAAAGCCGCTATAAATGATCAAAAAAAATAGATGAAATAGTGAATCATTTGAGCAACACTTTTAAAATGAAAATTTTAGGAGAACCAGAAAACTTTCTAGGAATGAAAATACGGAGAGATAGGCAGAATCGAACTATGTATATAACACAGCCTAATTGGAAATTTGTGTGCCTTGCTGGAGCAGCATGTCCAGGCATAGCTTATGCTGTGAATGTACTATCTAGAAGGCAAAACAAACCAACTGTCGGAGATTGTAAGAGATCAAAACAGTGCTCAGATACCTTAAAGGTACATCTGACCTAGAACTACAATATAAAGGTCAATCTGATAAATTAGAAGCGTTAATATATTCAAGCTTTAAAGACTTACAAAATAATATTTCAACTAGTGGATACGTTATAAAATTGTTTGAAGAGATACCATTGCTTGGCGAAGTCACAAACAAGCGCTTCCAAAAACATCAACATGTCACACTGAATATTTGGCGATATGTTAATCTTAGAATTATAGTTTCTGGATAATGAATGATATCAAATCAGACCTAAATAATGTATTTATGTTTCCCCGTAGAAATAATGTAAGATTGAAATGTAAAGTCTGTATTTCGAATGATTGATTGAAATATTTACTACTATCGGCGAGAAAATGATAGGCATCTGCCTTTGAAGCTATACAGCTCAGCCAAAAAAAATCGTAGTGCAA
>JAAAKG020020247.1:0-20342 GCA_010014905.2 Druon quercuslanigerum | reverse complement strand
ATGCCAATCTGGGGAATATCTAGAGCAGCCACGACAACCACGAGTTTTTGTGTGAAACAAGTTTGAATTTTCCCGCGTCATTTTATACTTTCATCTCTGTCTCAACTACTAGGTTTGTTGATGATAATATTATCGATTTATTAAATCGATTTTAACGCATTATGGCGCAATAACCAAGATTTTGTTGATTACGTATGTCTTTAAAAAATTGAAAAATTGTAGCCAAAACATTGGCTAGATGAAAGTTTCATTGATTGGCTAATTTTGACTGGCAGCTAGTGGATAGGTGGCGGGGTCATCCCCGGATTTACTGGGTACCCTGGACACTGGTAGTCTTTAGTCGTCTCTGATGGTCACAGACTCGGCTATAGGCGAAAGAGCTACGAATCCTTCGTGCGGTTTTGGTATAGTCTTTTATAATTCTCGCAAATCCCAGCTGCAGATATTGCTAGTGGCTCGCATTTCAATACACATTCTTATTTACGAATATTAAAATTCCGTACATTTCTTATAACTTATGTTATTTAAAATACTTACTCTCACGATATTTTTTACAAAACTTGTTATTGACCATTATTAATTTTTCACACTTACAATTTTCAAACAGTAAATAAGACTATTTCTAAACGTCAATACTAATTCTTGCATGGTAAAGTTTATAATAATACGTACATATCTTTATAACAGCACATCAATTGTCCCTTAATTCTTACATTTTATTTTAATTATAGATATAGAATAAACCAAATCTTGATATCAAAAGTCTCTCCATGTATGGGATTTAAAATATTAGAAATTCTTTCTCACGAAATTTATGCACGAAGGTAATAAGATTTAATTCAATGAGTAAAATTTGTAAAATATCACATCTAAATAAACTCAAGTTTATTATACTGAGTTACTGAGATACCAAATTAGAGAATTTTATTTATAAAAAAATCACTTGTACAATAGGGTCCAGATATTTGTCATACTGTGCTGAGTTTTCAAGAGACGACGGTTTGCCGAGATTTTTACCAAATATACCATAATGTAAGTTAGCCGTGGGATTTAGCTGTTAGGGAATGCGTTAGTGCTTTTGTAAGTTAGGTTCGAATCTCGCCGCAGGCGCTCCGATTTTTTATAGCGATTTAGCGTGCGATTATGTAACAAGTGAATAAATAATGTATATAATAATAAAAATAATAATTGTACGCGTGTGTCCGTATTGAATTGTACTTAATTAGTCTATTTATTTCCTTCTTCTAAAGGCTGAATCTTTTGGTGGGAGTGATTTATTTTTCATATAGTTTTTTGAGATTCGCATATGCTTTGTATGGCAGGTTCAAAAGATGTTTTCTCTCTTTAGAATATAAAATTTTTTATTACTGTCGCTTTAAATTCGCTGGTCAATTTTGATACAGTGAATTTTAAATTCTCGCAAGTTTTATGAGACTCAATGCAACATACTTTCCATTTGTACTATCTATGTAGTCTTATGTTTAGTATGTATTTACTACATACTGTATAATTAACATGAGTACTTTGTATATGACGTTGCAAACCCTGTTTTCCCTATTTTGAAACGATATTATACTAAATTCACATTTATTTTTATCATTTATTCTAACAAAAAGGCTCTTAGTGTACGTGTTTCCTCAATATTATTTTCGAGGGAAGGATTAATAAAATATACCAGTTATTTGTGAAACACATTCTGTAATTTCGGCCAATTTGAATGATTAATTGTTTTCTCAAATATTTTAAATCATACAAGAGAAAGTAATAGAGCAAAGAGTATAAATTTAATTTAGGTTAATAAAGCATTCGGCAGGTCTTTGCACCTGAAACATGTGAATAAATTAAAAAACGTTCGAAACTCAATGATTTCTTCAACTAAGACTTCAAACTTCACCAATTTAAAATAGAAAAGTTTTGAGCCGTTCCTAGATTTCCGTGCTCAAAATTAAATTATATTTTTTATTCATAGGTTCACAATAGGGCGATTACAAACTTCGTTTTAATTTTTAAAAATCGGGTATTTAAAATATACGGACTTTAAATTCACATACTTGAAGGCTTCATAATATGAAATAAAGACCTGCAAAGTTATGTAATTTTTAATTGTGATCGCTCGAAAGAAGAAAATTGTCATGGCCAATATTTCCGAATAAAGAGTGTATCAAGTATGTTATGCTGCGCTAGATTGCCTTACTTGCATTTACGAAAGCATGTACGAAACTTTATCGATGTAGAATATACTTTGTATACTCTTTTTCCGGAAATGTTTTTTCAGACAGTTTTTTTCTGACAATGAATCCTAAACGATTGGATTAGAGTCCTTTAACACAATATTTTAGAAAGTTCTTATACATATGAATATTCAAGCATACTGAAAAATCAGAGACATTTTTATAAATAGGGTAAACAGAAGGAAGCCTTAAGAACACGTTTTTATAAAAAAAAGAATAATAATTTATGTGATTCTTGTATTTTAACCAAGATAACTTCATGTGGAAGTCCACCTTTTTCAGTTTTAGAACAGCACCGATTAATCTCGTTACTCGTACAAAAATTCTTATTATATTTATACAAATATATTTTGTTGGAAGTCAAATAACGACAACATATTTCCGGTAAACGACATACCTACATGGATTTTAAATTTAGAAGAATTTAGAACTTAATTATACATTTATTATAAGTGTTTTTGCATGAAAATAGCACGGTTTCGTCGAAAAAGAATACGTCGATATTTCATGATTTTACCAAATTTATTTCGAGTGTCAGTGATTGATTTTTGAGATTCGTATATCTGAAACTAATTAAATAGCTACTGAATATTAAAAATATAAAGAAAATAATTTATTATGGACTAAATACATATGAATACACAAATCATATAAACGTGGATATCGTTAAAATGTATAGTGGGTATAATTCTATTAAATGTTCCTCCTGCTGGGCGTCGTACTATGACAGATGTATATTAGTTTATAAACATATTTAAAATATTGTGAAACACCTAAAGAAATTTCTATCAATAATACTATTTTTTATGAATAATATTCTAAAAATACAAAAGAATATTCCGAATGCTAATTGCAGATGACATTAGTAATGCTGGTTTATGCATTCCACACAACCAAGAAATAATGATAAAAGGTAACATTCTAATACGATTTCATTGAGGTCTATTTAAAACCAAGCAATATGTATGCTCGTATAAGCTTTATAGTTCATAGAATAAAATTCTGTAGGTAAAAAATGTTTTCTTATCACAGTTCAGTGATAAAATTATCACGGATAAAAATGTATGCAAGTGCAGTCAAATTTATCCTCTTTATAGATAATTTACCGACTAACTTGTATTCTGGATTCCGTTCAAGTGATATCAGTGCCATCTAAGCGGGTTATATATGAAACTTGAAGTAAAATATTGATCCAAAAAATGTTTCTGTCTAATTCCAAACCATTCGCAATAAGAGAGAAATGTTGAATGCTATTCTGATTTTTTTAATTTATATTTTTCATCAAAGAAGTATTGACTAGGGCCTAGAATGATAATAATGTACAGCGATCACAGGAATTAAGAGCTAATTGTGCCATCTATGTGAACTAAAGAATAAACTTGAAGTAAACTATTGACCCAAAAATGTTTCTGTCTAATTCCAAACCATTCGCAACAAGATAGAAATGTTGAATGCGATTTCGATTTTTTTAATTTAGATTTTTTATCAAAGAAGTATTGCGTAGGGTCTAGAAGTATAATAATGTACAGCGATTGCACAAATTAAGAGGTAATTAGTTTAATTTTAAAAGTATGATTTAAAAAACGACTCGAACGACTTTATGCGTGAATTAATATGTTTTATCCTTCATTGTGATAATTTTATCTTTTTTCAGTATAGTTTGTTCCAAAAAATCATAAAGGAAGCTCAGAGATTATTTATTACAAATTTGTTTTTGAAAACTTAAAAAGTTTATAATTCCCCTTTTATCATATATTGAATTTTGCACCTTTACTGGTTAGACTACAGTCAATATAATAATATTTTCATTATATTTAAACCTGCTTTACTTCATTAAAATATTTAATTATTTTAAACTGTCGGAAGCGTCCCACACCTCAAGATACTAATAATTCCAAAGGCAGGATACTACGCCAAAAATATTATTAAAATGGTACTTTTAAAAATGCGGTTAGACGTGTTTATTGATATTCAAAAATCTTTACTAATCTTCGAAAAGAGATTTAGAATGCATACTGCATGAAATTCCATGTTCATTTATGTAGTATGAAGCAGTAAAATCACGTCCCCGCATTTTAGGAACATACTGTATAATCTCTATATTGATCACTCAAGGCACGCGAAATACTACTGTATAAGAAACAATTTTTCGAAATGTTGTTTTTAACCGTTTCAAGTAATTTAGTATACTGTTTATCCCTATATATTAAGAATATGTAAAAATTATTTCTCATTTCACTCGAAAAAAATTAATTTTAAAATTATATTTTAATATAATATTTTTTATTATTCTCATAAATTCCTAAATCCCAGTGAGTACATTTTTCAAGATTTTGGAAAATCAATAAATCAGTACACGTACACACATATTTATATACATATATATATATATATAACTGGCACGAAAAGGTTCCTACTTTGTTTTAGTGTTTTTGTAAAAAATACAAACAGCTTTAAATCTTACGATACGGAAAACTTGATAATTAATATTTTGTCTTTCTTCCCTGCCACTTAAAAAAATGCCTTTATTTTTGCACATCTTCTTTTTATAAATTTTTGGAAATGCATAATTCTATAATTTTACCAAATCTTATATTTGTAAGCGTATATACTGTAAAATTCCATTTATGGTCCTTATTCAAGTGTCACTATCATCACATCTTTAAATAATTTCAATAATCTACTTGAGATAATGCTATTTAAATTTACGAAACTCACAATAAAGTGCAAGTAAAATGTAGTATAATGAGGTAATAATTAATAGTTTAAAGAGAACAAGCTACAATTTAAAAAATTGTAAAATTTTTTACATCAATCACGGTAAAGAATGACATGAAAATACCACTGATTTACGTAGTAATCTTACCAAAATAGTGTACAAATTCTGCTATTTCGCAAATTTCTGTTAAACTTACAGGTAAAATTGATCACAAAATTATGAAAAGCCACCGTTAATAGCTGAAAATTCAAAATGAACTTGCAAATCTTATACGAGATTCATAGTAAAACTTTTACAAAACGACTTGTAATTTCCAGCCACTTTTTAATAGAGTATTAAAAAATCAGTTGAAGCGTCACACGTATGCAAAATTCGTAGGTCACGTTGAGGACCTTCGCGAGCTTGGAGAAGTACGTGCACCTCTATACGTGTTGCGTACATAGAAATCTCTTATCTCGCCAGGAAACTCGTAATTGGATCTTCACAATGAAATAGTCACTCAGAATAATTGGGGCATCAAAACCACGCTTTCCGCCTTTCAACTCTGTCGTTAATGAAAAAAAACCTATTAGTGTAATTAAACTTTTAAAAACACTAGCATTAAAAATTATAAGCATCTAGCTTCTGGAAAATATATTTTTATTATTTCCGAGATTAATTCATTAAAAACTGCATGTAAAATAATGTACATGATGTATGAATTTAACGCTTTTCTGAGACAATAAGTTATTCAAAGTTCGAAAGTTGTTTCGTCGCACCCATGTGGGTAAATTTTCTGGAAGGTTAATTAAAAGTCTAACCCAGATCTGAAATTATCTAGACTGTCTAGTCTAGAAGATCTGAGCTGGTACAGGTCTGACCTTATCTAGCCCGTCTAGTCTGCAATGTCTAGTCTGTCCCAGGACTGGCGCTGATCAGCGAGCCAAGAACTAGAAAGAGTTCTAAGTTCGAACAGCCAATTTTCTTACATATTGCCAAAAAGTTACAGGGTGTTGAAAATGATAGAAAATAAGAAATTCAAAACCATTCGATCTGGTCTGGGCGAAGCCAACGCCAGAACATTTTTCTGCACGAGTAGCACGTGGATTACAATATTTTATTTTCCACATTATGAACAATCTTATTTTTCGCAGAATTAGAACAAAATTCTTAAAAGTATTTAATTTACGTAATACGATTATTAAATAATGAACTTAGTATTAAGTTTATGTTTGATAAACGAAGAAAAATCAGAATGATATGATGCCAGTTTTTTAATTGCATTCTGACTTATTAGAAAATGATGCCTGGTTTGTAAAATTGACCTTCATTTCGTTCAGAAATTAAAATCTAACAAAAATCTGATCATTATTACTAAATGATAATTGTTATGCGGAAATTGTTGGTACCACTTTTTTATACCCAGTGTTAACCAAATAATAACGTTTATAAAAAATTAGTTATAATAATTTATTTACAGACCAATCTGGCCAAGATCTGGAAAACGTACCTGGCCCGATCGGAAATAGATCTGGCACCCGATCTGGCTGCTCTGTTTCCGACCGTGGATACAATTTAAAAATTTTAAGAAAAGTTTCCTTATTTACTTATTTCGGTCTTACGTCCCAATTTAAACAAACAACACGATTGTAGTTGTAAAAAAAATCGTTACATTTTCAACTTTTCGGCACTCACTGCGGGCCTTCATCAGGAAAAAATTCCTTCTCTAAAATACAAAGTGTTTTATCTTTTTGTATACAATCAATTAAAACTAAATTATAATAACAAAGTAGAAACATACAAACTCATTTTTTATTACCTGTCATTTAAATACGTAGTCAATAATTACATTTAAATGTCAAAAAGATTTCGAACAAATGTTTAATAATTTTAAACGTGTTGATAAAACATAAGAGTCAAAATTAAAAATTTTGAATCTCTATAGGAACGGCTCCAAAAACAATAAAAATTACAATTTCTCATATAAATATCATCAAGAAACAAGACCAAGATACTGAACTGTACAATGACATTGCCATAAATGTTAATGGATAGATACATTCTTAAATCATTTGTTAAATCTAAAATCCTTGTTCTTATGTTGATTATCTAATTCTCCGCTTTTACCCAAAGTAAATTTTCCTATACATTCTAACACTTTAGCGTATTTTAAATTATATAAACCTCGTTCTTGTGAATTAAACATGAGTGAATTCAATATTCTTTCATATTTCTTAATAATTGATACTGCACGTAATTTGAACGATGAAATAAATCCTGGATATTTTCAATAGAGTTGTTAATTTCACAGGTTAAAAATTTATTTTGAAAAGTCAATATAGTTTTTTGAAATTTTGCTGAAACTTTATAATACAAATTAGTTAATAGAAAATTATTAGTGTGATTTTGGATATGTACTGGAATTACGGTTTCCTTACAGCATCTTATTAAAAAGAAGATTAAAACCACTCTTTTCTTAAATTCACAAGCACGAGGTTTATATAATTTAAAATACGCTAAAAGGTTAGAATGTATATAAAATTCACTTTGTTAAAAATCAGAGAATTAGATATTCAACATAAGAATAAGGATTTTAGATTTAAAAAATGTTTTAAGAATGTATCTATCTATAACAATTTATGGCAATGTCAGTGTCCAGTTCAGTATCTTGGTTTTGTTTCGTCATGATATTTACATAAGGAAATGTAATTTTTATTGTTTTTGGAGCCTTTCCTATAGAGATTCAAAATTTTTAATTTTGACTCTTATGTTTTTTGAACACTTTTAAAATTATTAAACATTTGTTCGAAATTTTTTTGACAATCAAATGTAATTATTAACTACGTATTTAAATGACAGGTAATAACAAAAATGAGTTTGTTTGTTTCTACTTTGTTATTATAATTTAGTTTTAATTGATTATATATAAAACTAAAAAAACTTTGTGTTTTAGAGAAGGAATTTTTTCCTGATGTAGGCCCGCAGTGAGTGCTGAAACGTTGAAAATATAAGGATCTTTTAACAACTACAATCGTTTATTGTTTGTTTAAATTCGACCGTGAGGCCGAAATAAGGGAACTTTTCTTAAAATTTTAAAATTATATCCACCCCACTGGGTCCCGAAGAATTTCCCGTTAAGAGTCATTTTTTAAATTTATAATTTCTTACAATTATTATTTTCGTCCTCGAGGATTTTTTCAATAGGCAATTTTTAACTCCTTGATGAGATATTACAAGAAGCTTATTACGAAATTGTTTTTATAGTACATTGACCATGTTACTTGTATTGGTTCTAATCAAGAATATGAATTTAATTTAATAAAAGAGAAGAATAACAGAGTTTGGAAGAGAAAGTGAGGTTATCTTTTTAGACTAGCTGGTTACATATTGTGACGTGGTATATTATTCCACACACAAAAATACTAGATAGTATAATAGTAATAGTAATAGTACTAAAACAGCTTTTCGATAAAAGAAATACCTGTTCGAGCACAGAATCAAAGAATCTATGAAGAGACAGCATCTTCGAAACACTGGGAGGCGTGTTGCCACAATATATCCTCCTGAAACCTAGGGTAAAGTGTCAAAAATCATTTCTTCTTCCGACCATCGCCAGACTGAGGTAGCTTAAAATTCTTAATCCAGAATCTTTTATAATCCTCTTCGATTTTAAGGTCAGCAAGATGAAACCTTCTTCGGATCAAATGGACTGAGAAGCGTACACGCGGGTATGACAAAATAAACCTGTCAAGACATGGGACCGTCATGATGGCTGAATTTCTAAAGCGAGTGCTCTCTCCACCACTGGATAAATTACCTGCAGTTAAGTTTATCGAACACGTGATCGATACGCAAAATCATGTTCCAAAAAGACAACGAATTATCGCATGTCCCCTAAGGTTCAAAAAGAACTTTTGGCGGAAGCTAAGACCCTTGAAGAAAATGGAATCGTAAGACACACGAAGCTTACAGAATGTGTATCGACTTCAGGAAGGTGAACCAAAGAAGCAAGAAAGATGCTTATTCGTTACCGTTCATGGTAGAAATTCTGGATAAATTGAGTTCAAGAAATAACGGCTTTCATTATGCCTGGTAAAGGTCTGTATCAATACAGGTGAATGCCATTTGGTCTGACTGGAGCACCGGTCACTTTCCAGCGACTAATGCATAAAGTAATCACGCCAGAAATGAAGACACATGTCTTCGCCTATTTGGACGATATTATAGTCGTGACTAAGGTATTTGAAAACCACCTTTATTGTCTGCAAAAAAACATCAATCGTGTTCAAGAAGCTGGACTCACCCTTAATCCAGAAAAAGTGTGATTTCTGCCACCTGGAGATGAATTACTTAGGATTCTTAGTGAATCAGGAAAGTCTTAATGTCGGTGAAGAAAAAATTAAACCTATATTGAAATATGCACGACCACGAGGTTGACAAAGGTACGTCGGTTCATAGGAACCACTTCCTGGTATAGGCACACGCCTTTCTCAGAGGAGTCAGAAATTTATATGGAGCGTCGAACAAGAGGAAGCGTTTCAAACACTTAGGAAGGCCTTAATTTCAGCACCGATTATTGACTATCCAGATTTCAGTGTTCCTTTTGCTGTTCAAACCGACGCGAGCAATACCGCTTTATGAGTGGTAGTCACGCAAATTCAAAAGGGCGAAGAAAAAGTAATCGCCTACGTGTCTTGTAGTGGTTTGGAGCATCTCTAAATTCAGATATTATCTTGAGGAGTATAAGTTTATCGTAATAACCGACTAAGGAAGCCTAAAATACCTCTGTATCTTGCAAGCCATGCGGAAAGCGTGGAAGTGTAGATCATATCTATAATAACTGCCCCAAGCTCTTGACAGAAGAGTAAAGCCACATAGGCTTTGCTTTTCCTTGCTCTGTTCGCTCGATAATTTTTCGTTATGCCATACAAATGATTATTTTCTTAAATTACGATTATAACTTCGAATAGAGTAGAACTCTAGCTAATAGGTAAAATTAATAAAGTTAGTAAGATAATCCGAATGTCATAATTGCTGCTACCAGGAAAGTATCGCAATTGTCAAAGAAGAAAAGGAAATAATCCATTTTCCTTGAATCTATTAGAGGTAAGGGGGGGGCAATACAATTTCAAATGAGAACCCACATTTTTTAATGTAGATTTAAAATCTCCATTAAAGATACGTAAGTTATACTCTATAAAATTTGTTTGATTCTCGGCAGATGTCCACGAATTTGCCAAAAATCACATTGTTGACTATTCGAGAAATGCGCTTCCAAACGAAAGATCAAAAAAGCCGTGCAGTAGAAAAATTAGAAAGCTCAATTTAATTTTTAAAACGCAAGCTTCTCCAGATGTGTAAGCAGCCAATAAAGTAACAATTTTGCGCACTACCCAGGAACAAAGAAGTGGACTTATTAGTTGTCTGGTCCCTTCGGAGTGTCTTTTTGGGTGGATTTCCTTCTGATCATCGGCGCGCTTGTTTTCGGTGAGTCCCCTCGCCTCACAATTTCGGTGCACTTTTTTCGGTGAGTTCCCCCGCCTCTCACCATCAAGGTGCATTTTATGTTAAGTCCTCTCGCCTCTCAACATGAGGGTGCTTTTTTGGTGAATCCCTTGCCTCCCACCATCGAGGTGCTTGTTTTCGATAAAGATTTTACATTAGGGACTAACCATAAACCACGTGGAAAAATTAGGAAGGAGGGGGGATATGCCACGCTTGTCCACGAGGGGGGCATTTTTGTTGTCCACGAGGGGACAACATTTATTGGCGTTATCATTGTTGTTCCTACGAGAAGCTAAGGAAAAGGATTCGTGCATCCCTAAAGAGCCCCGCATACAAGGATAAGGCTGCGTACTCCGAAAGTCGCCCGGTACCCTTGGTACAGGGATACTCTATCCGCCACCCGAGGACAACACCAACATTCAGGTTACTCTCAAGCCCAAAGATTTGGTTCAAATGGATGAATAGCTTCGTGACAAGACCGTACGCGTCCCACATTATGTGTGAGTGACTAGATAACATCTGGCAGGAATTTTACCGCCAAGGTTCGAAAGTTCGCGGGCGAACTCCGGATCCGTTATCATACGCTCACCAAATCGAAGCTGCTGACCATCAAGCAGCATATTGTTGACAGAATGCGGATAATGTCTGACGCTAAAACTAGTCTAGAGCGGAGAGAGAGAGAGAGAGGTGTGTCAGAGAAAATCAACAGTTTCTTTCTAACCCATCTCGAAACTTCCAAGAACCTCCAATTACTGTCGACCACCCGCCCAAACGAGAGGAGATCAAAGTATTTTGGAGAGTAATATACGAAGTGCAACCCGCTCTGAGACCAGATGGTAAGAAGACATTCTGATGGAAGAATTACAGTCCAATCACTTGTCTGAACACACTGTAGAAGATATTTACAGCTATCCTCATTGATAGGATTGCTCGGGCAATCGGACCTGTGTGGCAAGAAATGTATGGACAACGCGGCTCAAAGAAGGGCGTAGCAGAATTTCGGGAAAACGTGCTTATCGATAGATGCGCCTGCAAAGATGCAGCATCCTACCAGCGTGAGGCGCATAGAGAGATTGATGCTACTTTGTAAAACTAGATTTACTATATCCCCGAAAAAAATCGTGTGACAACCAACAAGGTCGACAGCAAGAGCCCACTCCTCTTTCGCCTCACATTATGGCCACTATCTCTAGCACTTCTACATTCCCAGGGGTACCTTTGCGGCAAACCTGCAAATCGAAAGCACAAGGTCACTCATGTTTACATGGATAATCTTAAAATCTATGCTAAAAATAAAGAGCAACTACATCTAGCTCTAGAAATTGTCGAATAATACACTGAGGAAATAGGAATGGAATTTGGGTGAGAGAAATGCGCCAAGGTTTATTTGAAGCGAGAAAAACTTAATGGCATCTTTGAAGACCCTGAGCTCGTCGATAGAAGCGCTATACGACACCTTTCAGCAGGAGAGACTTGTATATACCTTGACTTCGAGAAGCGAACCATATTCTTTATCCCATTTTCGGCACCAGCTAAAAAAACATCATATTTTTATTACTTTTCAACTTAATGTTGCTCTCTTGCTAAAAATCTTATTACAAGAAAATCAGAGAAACCGTCGAAATCTGTCTTGTTGCAAGGATTATCCTTTTAAATCACAACAGTGTTATATTTTTTAAATATTAAAAAAATTTTCCTGTAAAGAACATCTTTAAATTTATAAGTCTTTATTGGTGGATCATAATATATCGACGAATGTTTGTAAATAGGTAAATCGATGCATCTTAAAAAAGCTTACAAATATGACAATTAATTTTTATACAATCGTAAAAAAGCAGAAAAAGGATACTCATAAAGGATTTTGTTGTTGTTGTAAGTTTTTTCAACAATCTGGCCCTCCTATCAGTACTTTCAAAACGGAGTTCAATCGTTTTTTTCCATGCAATGATTTTAATTTGACTTATATCCATTTGAAATAGCTTTGAATTAAATTGAAATTACTGTTTATCACTTCCAAACACTCACAATTAATTGCAATCACTCGCAATAACTTGCAAGCCATTGCAATCTTGCAATCGGTGTACACTGTACACCAAAATTCGAAGTCATGTACCCCTAGATAAACCAGGGTGCAAAATGAAATTCTCATTGCGAAATTCCTTCGAAATTTATGACGTCATCAGACAACAGACAGACAGACAGACAATTATGTAAAAACTATTTTTTCTGGCTCAGGGCGTGCCAAAATGTCAAGAATGGACGAAAATTGGATTGGGCCAAAATCACACATAAATGAGACATTCCATCTGTATGAGAATGCAAAAATTCAAAAATTTTTGCCAAACTATGGGTGCTATTGAAAAATTGTAAAAACCAGTTTTGTACGTTTATTCAAGATGAAAAACTTTCCTGTTGGCCATTTTACATTCTTTTGCTTTGTTTGGCTGTAAATTTAATTTTTTCTATTTTTAGACGCCATTTTCTGCATTTAAAACAAAAACTATTATTCCTGTGTGGCAAAGTGAAATTATTAAGTTTTTCAGTTTGCTTTTTCATATCTAAAACCATTAATATTGGCACCAGAAGGCTGCTAAACGAACTTAAGCTGTATTTTTTGGCCACAAACCAGTGTGCAAAAGGAAATTATGAATGGAAAATACCTTCGTAATTTTTCGGGTCGTCAGACAACCGACAGATAGACCGACAAGTTGACGCACCAAGAGAGAGACGAACAGAATGTACAAAAACTGGATTCGGCAAAGAACATACAAAAAGACATTCCACATAAAAACAAAAAATATGCATCCTAGCGTAAAGTGACTCGAAAAAAATTTAGATTCAAATTTGGTGAAAATTTCTATTAGTTAAAATGTTATTGTAGCTCGTGTCGATTTTCCAAAAATTGATTTTTTAAGGTGTTCCTATAAAAAAAGTTTATTACAAATTTTTAGATCTTTTTTGGATACACATTTTTTTTCATTTATGTGTTTTCATACCTAGCATCATTTTTCTAAAGATTTGATTTTTTTATTTTCAATGCTATTTTTCAGAATTAAAACAAAAACTACGCGTTCCAAGAAAAAGTGAATAACAAATTTGTAGATCTTTTTTGGATACACGTTTTTTATAAATTCATCTTTTGTCTTACCTTGTATATTTTTACCGAAAAATAGAATTCTTAATTCTTTTTTGTACCGTCAAAATTTGGGTTTTTGAAAAAATTTTAGAAATTGTTATGATAATCTTGCAGGACCTTCAAAAAGTATCATTTTTCTGTTCTTAACTTTTTTCACATCCTGCATTATTAAGCTTACAATTTTCACATTCGTTTTTTTAAATTTGAAAAGTGCTATAACTATGGTAATTTTTGTTTCATCGAAAAAAGTAATTAGGCGAAAACATTCGTTTTTTCATGTACTATGAATTACCGTACACAGTTTTTTTAATCTTACCGATAAACATACATACAGGTATATATGCATACATACAGGCATATATGCACACGCACACACACAAACACATGTAAATACATAAAGATCAACATACAGGCAGACAGAAAGACACGTTCGTAAAAAACTGTTTCGCGGCATGTCTAACGAAAGTCTTCAGGGGCAAAATAAGATCCTACGATTATTTTCCGAGCTTTGGGATCTAAAAGTACCAGTTTTTCAAAAAAGGGTATGGAAAACTACTTTAGAATTTTTTTAATCTATAATGTGATATGCCTCGAAACGAAATTCGATTTTCATTTTGAGGTCAAAGGGATTTTTAAAATTGAAAGGGAAAATTATTTTTAGATGCAAGCGATAGATTTTATTTATTTTTATGAAGTAAGAAGTTGGATCGCTGCACTGTTGATCTTCATCAAAAAACTAGATATCAGCATTTTTCAGGAATATTGCTAAAAATAAGAAGTGTTCAAAACTACAACAGAATGCAGCCATTTTTGCATATTTGACCTTCATTTAGCCTTGTTATGGTCTTTATGAAGTTGCCCCCTATAACTGCTTCCTTAGACATTCCGATGTATCTACCCTCTATTTCGAGATGTCACACTATTGATTAAAATAGTCCACGTAACGCAGTATTGAAACGAGTTCTTGAATTTTCCAAGAATTTTGGAGTTTTCCATACCTTGCTTTGGAGATATCGGCTTTAGTCTATGATTAAATATCGTTTTCCTATTAATTAAACCTGATAAAAACTCTGATGTACGTTAGGTTTTAACTCTAGCTTATTTCGACCATTGTCTAAGGATTCTTGAAAGTCTGCTACTTCTAGACTCCATAGAATGGAAACTAATCATAGGAACTTATTGTGCCCGTGGAGAGTTTTGTTCAGTATGACGATGCGGCATCAAATCGGAATTTGAATTGTGATTATTCCATGTTTCAACTCTCTTTTCTTGATATCCACGAAAAAGCCTAAACTTAGGTATTTTGTCATTCGACCGTTCAGGGGACGACAGGCCGCGGGCCTTTTATTGTTCTTCTATCAAGGATGGGTTCGTCCTCCGAAAAGACAGTACTCACTTGACCGTGAACCAAGTCGCACCCCCACATTGTCAACTTTATATGTTCCGCATTCAATAAAGTTGATTTTTGTTTTGTTAAATCGTGTATTTGACTTTCAGTACACTTACCCTCGAATCTCCAAAGTCGACAACATCATTTTCTGAAAGTTTCACGAGGCCGGCCGGTTTGGACTGCACACTGGTTCCAACCTGCGAGACCAGCAGGCCACGACCTATAACGATTTAAGCATCCTACTTTTGATACTCTGTACTTTATCGTGAAAATTAACTGGCTAGTATTTTCTGGGTTGACCGTATGTTCTATGCTGCCGCTCAAAGGATGTTCCATAGGAGCTCTATAAGGGGCTATTCACTCTTTTCTATTTTATTTACACCCTTATTTTAAGAGAATGCGCATTTTCTTAATGATAAAAATAAGACAGTAAAAGAACTTTTGTTTTAATACTAATGCATATCATGAATGGTAATAATATAAATTTATAGAAATGATACACATTTTTCAGGGTGGATAAAAATAAAATTGAATGCAAAATGAGTAAGAAATATTATATTAACCATTAAAAAGAGATTTGCACTGATATAGTTGAATATATACTGATAGAGTTAAACACAATAACCAAATGACATTCGGCGATTATTGGACCTTTCATTTTAAAAGGTTTAAGCACAAATGAGGGGTACACAGAAGGACCGAACGCGTAGCGCGAGACAAATATATTATAGAGCGTGCAGCGCGAAAACCGCCAGTCGCGAGTCCTAGGCGCGCTCAAGCTTGCCAGAGAAGCGAGCTGCGCGCACAGTGTGTGAAGAGAATGTGCCTGCGCAACGGGCAGATTTTTAAAAATAATGTTTACCATATTCTCGGTTTCTATAGAGTATGATAACTCAGAACCACCTGAATCTGATTACTTGAAAATTCTGGGTTAAAAATATTTGGTCTTGGTTTTCTCTTGAAGATCTTCAATATGTCTTGAAGAACATGATGTCTGGTTCCATCTTACTAAAGCATAATCTATAGCTTAACTTACAGTTCAGAGTTCAGAGTACGTTTCAAATATAACTATATATTTCACTGATGTTTTGAAGTTTTTGATATACATAAGGATCCATCTATTTATTAGAATGTGGCCAATTAGATTCATTAGGTGGATTTTTTTAATTACTAAAGTTGCATGCATGCCTGCATAAATAAATAGGAAAGTTATGTGAATATTTTAATGATCGCACTGAGATTGCTGCTTAAAGCAACTCTAATACGTAGATAAAACTATAGATAGCTGCAATCATGCTGCATGGTTTGTATAACTAATGTTATACTTATGTTACGTTTCAGAATGAAGAGAAATAATTATTGATAACTTGTAAATATAAAAGAACCTTTTACGCAGAAAAATTTTATCTGGGCCTTGTAAGTTTGATACTTTCTAAATAACTTTTGTAGCCATGAGAATTCTTTTTTGTTACAAACGAATTTTCTACTTTTTCTTCTCCCTGAAAAAGTTCTATGAAAAGCGTCTCTCGTTCTTTTGCGATATTCTTCATAATATACGAAAAAATTCAAAAACTACATTTTTAGCGAAAAAAAATTCTACCTGCCTCAAAAATGGTTTAACCCGCATAGTGCTGCTAACATGCCTTTCTTTTATTTGTAGAAATAAAAATAATAAAAAGTATATTTAGAAAAATAAAAAAGGGGGTTTTTAAGAAAATATTTTAAATTATTTTCTTCAAATTTTGAAAACATGGAAAAAGTATAATTTCGGGGAAACCTCGCCTTATTTGGTTTTAGAATTTTTTTTAAGCTTAGACAAATAAATCACCGACACCCCCAATCTTATACACATACCTGTATTCTCCCTCTTGTCTCCTGTTATCATACGATTCACCACCGTCCAAATTCACCGCTCATCCAGTCTCTTAGAATCTCCTCCTCTTTATGTATTATCTTATCCTTTTATTTCATTTCGAAGCCCTCTCCTTCCCAGTAAATACTCCCTTCACCCCCGATTCTCGTATTGAAGCCCCCCCCCCCCGTACTACCTTACCTCCTAGCGAGTTTTCCATCCTTTCTTTAATCCTTTTCAACCCATCTTTATTGTACACAGTCACAAACTTACACGTTACTCCTCCTATCTTTACTGCCCTCATTTGCACGCCCACCCCGTCTCCCGCTCCATGAGCTTCTTCCGATAATCCGTCCTTGACCCGTGTCATAATTTCCCCAGTAGCTCTTTCTTTCTTCTTTACTCTGGGAGCCTCTTGTAGCCTCCAACTATACCCCCTTGGCAACTTTGGCTCTACCCTATTCCATTCCTTTCTCTCTACGTAAGTCTCTACGAGTCCCATCACATCAAATTCCTGAATATACCACCAGAAATCCTTATATTTCTTTTTACCGCTGCTATGATTCAGTACAGTACCTTTACCATGTATTCATCCTGCTTTAACTCCATCCCCTACTTCCCACGAAACAAATTCCCCTGCACTCTCTTCAACACCTCCTTCTGCTCGTCCCATACCCATATTCTCTCATCTACCTTTGTTCTTCGATACCGTACCTTCGCTGCTCTTCCTTCACTCATCTCCCTCCTAGCTCTGAGATTTAGCATTTTCTGCACATCCCTTTCCTTCCACCTCGAATCTTGATCGATGGAAACCTGCGAATCCTTTGTCTTATTTTTGTTTTTCATGGTCTCCAAATTTTCTTCCAAGCTCTCCAATTTCACAACCGCCACTCATTATCCTATCTCCCCTCCAGCCTAACTGTCCATACCTTGCATTTAACCCACCCTATGCTCTGTAGCAGCGCTTCTACCCCCCTCCTTTCGTCAACGCTCTTTAGTTTTCATCCTTTCATTTCAATATTGTTACTCCTATCTGCCTTCTTACTTCTTTCCATCCTCAACTACATTGTCCTTATCCTTTCACTATCTCCTGTCTCTTCCTTTTCGTTTCTACGCTCTCCCACTTTCTCTTTTATCATATTTTCTACCCTATCCCAAATATATTTCTTCTCGCCCTCCCCCCTGTCACCTACTTCCATTTCGGACCTACCCTCCACCTTCACAAGCGTTTTTTCCGCCTTTTGTTCCATAGCCTAATCTCTTTATCCATATCCTTCATTTTATCTTCTTTTTTCATCATTACTGATACTACCTCACTTTCTAATCCTTCTACTTTCTCCCTCAGCTCTTTTAGCTTTTTTTACCATTTCTCATCTCTTACCCTCAGGTCTTCTCTCATATTTTCCAGCTGCTTCATAGCCTCCCTTAAATCTTCCCTCAACCCTTTGATCTCTCTTATCAACGCCGCGAGAGCTTTTTTAAACGGACTCTCTAGCGCGCTTTATTCCGGTCTCTCTTTGCTGTCTCTTTTCCTGTTCGAGCGATCCTCCCCATCACTTGCGCTAGACACTCTCTTCCTCGTCTTCTTGCTTCGTTCGTTCTGCCACACTTTCCTTCCCTGGCATACATCTCTAGCTTCCTTCACGTCCTTGCATTTTCTCATGCAAGTTATTGTGTTTCTATGTTTTCTTACGTCTCTTCGAATTAGGCTCCCATTCACAGATTCTAACCATTTTTTTCGCGGTCTGCCACTGTGCACAATGCTATTTACTGTATCTTGATACATTTGTTTGGCCGTTCATTTATATTTTATTCTCGCTACATGCCCAAATCATCTTAAACAATTTCTTTCACATTTACCAACTAGTGTTTTCTCTACATGGCATTCTATACGAATTATCTCATTACTCACTTTGTTCACCAGTGACTTACCGCACAACATGTGCAGGAATTTCATACTAAGCACGTTTATTTTACTTTTATCCTTTTCTGGGTAGGTCAAGGTCTCGCTAACGTACAGCGCAGTATGTATAAATATAGAGTCATGTATTGCCCTTTTAGCCTTACTTAATATATCTTCACTAATGATAATGGTTCTGCTTGACCGATAACCTTCTTACCCTCGTTTACAAGGGCTGATAATCATAGTCAGTTGTATGTTTTTTCCGTTTACTCTTTAGGTATTTTGAAGAATTTTCCAATATTTTAGAACAATATTGACTTTTTAAATAATAATGTTGCCGAATATAATACCATGTAATTGGCATTATAAACAAAAATTGTAAATACATCGTTAAGAAACTAGTATGAAATACATACTTTTATTTACCTCATAAAAAATATCAATATTCAATAGAAAAAAGTAACATTTTTAGTATTATTATAATATTTTCAACTCTGATAATACCTCAATTTTTCATCTTAATAGGAATAAAAAGCGAGAAATTATGATTTTTGAAGAAAATCTATTCCGTCAAAGAATGAATTTAGCATCGTTTAGCTTTCTCTGCCTTCATTCTTTAAATCTGAATTGGTAAAATTTTGCTCATTTCTAGTTAAATTTCACAAATTAAATTAAAAACAAGTCGGTTACTAACGATTAGTAGGAAATTAGTAATTGCCATACAGGCCACTGTTGCACAGCACGATTCAATTCGTTAGTGGAAAACTATTGCTTGCTAAGTGAAAGAATATAATAATTTTTTGAGGGTTATATAGATTAATTAAAATAATTCTACAGAAATAGTACACTTAAGAAAAGAAAAAGTTTCAAATATGACCGTGATTGTGTCACATTTTTAACTTTATTCAAAAATAACAAGGCTTTATTGTGTGGAACTTGAGACTAGGCTATGTTTCAGTAGAATTGGTCAAAATGCCTGTAACTATAAACTATGAAAATGAATTCTTCGAGCAAGCTTCTGAAAATTATCATAAATTACCCCTTAGTTATCACAAATTTCTGAAATTTAAAGATAGTTTTTATAATTAATGGTAATTTAAACTGATAATTTATCGGCCATTTATGGTAACTTTCGGTAAGTTGCTGCACGTTTTTCAACTATAACCAGGATCAGTTTGTACTGTAAAAATATTGTATGCAGTAAAATATACTTAGGTTACAAAACTTACTGCGATATGTGCAGCCTCAAAGTTTTCTTCATTTATAATAATATTTTTAGATTATTTTATTGCTTGTGAACTTTTCGACTCCTTATTTGCGATGAAAAAAATATGTTCTTACTTGGGAAACCAAAAAATTAACATTAAACTATCTTCTTATCCTGCTGGAATTAACATTAATATATGAAATTTTTGGAAAAAAATATTACACCTACATCATATTTCTAGTAAGAATGTGTAGTAGTCTAAGCACAAAAACACGTAGAGCGTCATCGGTCGTTGCTGACCCAATGTAGAGCAAGCTCAGATTCGATAACTTTTACCCCTTAGTGGGTAAAAGCTAAGACAGGGTTCTTAACCAGCCTCTCAACCCTGCCGCCGGGGGGCCCATTGTTTGGGTCGAGTCG
>JAAAKG020020236.1:0-20343 GCA_010014905.2 Druon quercuslanigerum | reverse complement strand
GTTGGTGATTCAGCAAGGGCTGAGATCCTGTGGATGATCCTGAAGGATAGCGTGGCGTTGTTGCGGGTTGGTAGCGTTGAAAAACGAAGGGGTTGCGGAGTGGTGCAAAATGTACGGACTAATAGCTTGGGTAGTGAGCACAAGACTGACCGGTCGGGGATGCGGATTTGGGGTATATAGCCCAGGGTGGCTTTCCCCACTCCTAGTCCTAGACCCGCAGGGCCGTATCGTAGGTTTGCTTGTAACTTTGTCACAGTGGAAAAGAGAGATTTGCTGATGATTTTATGTAAACTGCGTCAAGGTCTATCGGATGCTTTTGTCAAGGTCATGTTTCAATATCCAAGTATACAGTTACTGGAGCCATCGCCACGGTCAGACAATCCTTATAACAACGCTTCGTACCTAACAACATCGGATTTGACGCAATTGTGAGAGAAGATTATATTGCTAGGAATGTTACTGATTTCGCTAATCAATTACATAATCCGGAACTACAAAATCCTCGAGTCATTGCGTATATTGATGGCTCACACTTTTACATTTATAAGACCAGTAACTTCAGGGCTCTGAGACAGTCATATTGTGTTCACAAAGGACGGCACTTAGTCAAACCTGTAATAATAGTTGCACCTGCTGCTTACATTGTCGACACTAAAGGACCGTACTTTTTTGACAGCCGTAATAATAATGCTGCTATATTACAACATGAATTCGCAATAGACGCTGACAGAATGAGAAGGTGGGTCCAAGAAGACGATATTGTCATTGTTCATAGGGAATGCCGAGATGCCACTAATTTTTTGGCGCGTTTTGTTATTATCTGGAAAATGCCAGCTCTTCTTTCACGACATCAGCATCAACTTACAACAGAATATGCTAACGAATCGCGTCAAGTGACAAAGTCTAGATGGATCGTCGAAGCTAGGAACGGACACATCAAATCAATTTTCAAATCTTTCAGCAAGTAGTACAGATACAACACGTTCCTAACCTAGGCGATTTTTGTCGGATAGCTGGAGCTATAATTAATAGATTACATCCATTAATTTTCATGGAAGGAGCTGATGCCGAAATGGCCAATGAATTACTTGAAACTTCTGAGAAACCGAATGTCGTGCAAGCGCTGGTTGAAGCAGAAAACCTTAAAACAAGGAACGCCCAACGATGGGTTAAATTAGATGTGGGCCAATTATTAGATTTTCCAGTCCTGATACTTGAATTCTTAAAAGAACCCACAGTTGGGGTTTATCAAATTAAACTTGCACCTTCTTACGTGCAAGACAAACTGCAAAGAAACAATGACGAAGAATTGCACATTGAGATGCTACAAGGGGATAATCGAGTACCACAGCCAGGAATTATAAGAATCAGAGTTTTTTCTCGATTTCGAAACACGTCTAAGCATCAACTCTGGATTGCTTATAGTCCGAACGAGGATGATGATATGGACGATGGTAATCGTCAGGTGCTCGAACGCTTGGAACTTGTGCATATATAAGCAGTGTATTATGGTTCTTGGGGTATGCTCGGTATCAAGAAAGAATTCGCTTTCCATCACAAAGACTGATTCAGACCATAAATGTCGCAGGAAATCGATTACCAGCAACAGATATTCAGTTACCAGAAGTTGCCTTCATTGGCTAGAATCGACGACATCCTGCTTATCTCTTGCCTTCATTGGCTAGATCATGACTAAATCTCGCTCATGTCTTGCCTTCATTGGCTAGTATTTGACAACATCCTGGTTATAACTTACCTTTATTGGTCGGATATTTGATCAGTCTTGCTCATATCTTGTCTTCATTGGCAGATAATGACTAAATCTCACTCATGTATTGCCTTCATTGGTCGGATATTGTCTAAATCAAGCTCATTTCATGCCTTCATTGGTTAGATATTGACAACATTCTGGACAAATCTTGCCTTCCTTGGCTAGATAATGACTTAATCTCGCTCATGGCTTGCCTTCATTGGCTCGTTATTGACAACATCCTGGTCATATATTGCCTTCATTGTCCGGATAGTGACCAAGTCTCGCTCATGCCTTGCCTTCATTGGCTAGATAATGACTAAATCGCACTCATTGGCTAGGCCTTCATTGGCTAGGTAATGACTAAATCTCGCACTTTTCTTGCTTCCATTGGATAGATATTGACAAAATTTTGTTCAAGTCTTGCATTTATTTTACTGGATATTGACTAAGTCTTTCACATATGTACCTTGGTCATATCTTGCCTTTATTGGCTGGATACTGACTAAGTTTCATTGGCTGGCTATTGACTAAGTCATTCTCATTTCTTGCCTTTATGAGTTCTATATTGATTTCCTCTTCATATATTGTCTTTATTGGCTGAATATTAGCAATAAATGACAAGCCCAATAACTTTCAAAGGGAACATTTTTTTCGCAGAGCTGCAGTTTTCAAGATATTTGGTAATGTTTTTTAGAAGGTTGGATGTTTAACCTTCTATAACTCGAAAACTGTCCATATTCAGACTTTGTGCCCCATAACGCTCTTGATCAAGACATTGAGAACTACAATTTTACCCCAGTCCGAAGGCAATTTGGTTCTAGTTGCCCTATTGCGCAACGCTCTTGTATTTTTTCGGAGTTTCTCCAGGTGCGTATTCCACCATTCCACTTTCTTTCCTAGACTTCATTATGTGTGTAGGGCAATTGTTTTCATACGACGTAGTCAGAGCTCTTCGCAGAAAATCGGCGGCGTGCTCTGACTCATCAATGCTGTCATAGTTTGTGGGATTTCTGATTTTTGAAACGGCTGGTTTTTCTAGGTTTAGCTGAAATAAGATATGTTTGTGGTCCGAGAGAGACTCTTTATTAGAGACTCTCCAATCAGTTAACCTGCTCATCAGCCGCTTCGAGCATAGAGTCAGATCGAGAACCTCATTCCTGTTTTTAAACTGAAATGTGGGAGTCTCATGTAGATTGAGTATCTCCAAGTCAGTGCCCGCTGGGTATTCAAATAAATCTCTATCCTCTGTCATTGATATTTGTACTGCCCAGCACCGTATGGTGAGAGTTGGCATCAAAACCGGAAGGTGGGGATTATTCCGCATCGCCAGGGGAAGAAGTCGAAACAACTACAACCTCTAGTCTTTCTGCGGTGGGTCTTCATTGTTTTTTGTTTGTTTTTAAATATTTTCTAACATAAAAGTCCCACGAAAAGCTAGGGAAATAGAAAATACCTCCAGAAGAGCCCCGCATGCAGGAAGCATGTCTAAATACATTATCACATTCATATAATTCATATAATTCATATAATACGTTATCACATTCCAATTAATTTCACAACGAAATCGACGAAACGATGACAAGAATGTACGTTGTTTTGTTTATACCCGGCTCACTACAGGCGCCGCCTTTTTTTGAAACATGTATTTTAACGCTCTTCCGCAAGAGGCGCTACGAACGATGCAAACTAACTAAATCCGAATCTACGCATCAAGATTTTCCGGAGGCCGCATGCGCATCGGAGTGGGGCCTAGGTGAGGAGCCCCCTGGGGGGTTAGGGGGTTCGGGACCCCAGCAAGACAAGAGAATATTTCCCAAATTGTTTATCCTACATAAAACATAACTCGTCACAACCATTTCTTCGTTTCTGTTGGTCAGAAAAATCCATTTCGATGATTTTTTTGCCGTGTGTAGCTTATTCAAACTTTTAATAAACTCTTTAATCTTTTCATGCATTATATTACTTAAACGAAAATGAACGAAAAGAAACTGTCACGAACGAAATAAACGTAACCTCACCCAAAACGATGTTTATATAGTAACTGATTACGATACTAGATATTAACCGGTGGCCAAAATATTTTGGTAACCATTGAGATCATTTTGCTAAACAGTGACAGAGTTTTTGTTCATCGATGATGGGGACTTTGTTCATTGCTTTCGCGTACCAGTGCTCCTAATTTTAGGAGCTTGCGTCGCGCTGGTAACTGGATTTGTTACTGTTGGCTCGCGCATTTTGAATTATATAAATATTGAAATTAATAATTTATGATAAAAAATGATTGGGAAATGCATCAAAAGTAATTTTTAATCCTAGAATAGAATTTTGGAGTCACAGACGAAAAATTAATGTGATTTTATTGGAAAAAAACGTTATTAATTCTCACTTCAGAAATACATGGGTGTATGCAGTTTCAAATAAATCGAACGTATTTTCAATTAAAATCGAGTTTTTTTTTAATTTTCACTCTAAAATCTTATTTTATGATTAACAAATTACTGTTATATAAAGAACTTCGGGATGTAAAACTTCTTAATTTAACGTTTAGGAAACCCCCTTTTGTAATGAAAACCATTTCAGCATATAAAAATTAGGTTCAACATGCAGGATTTCAAC
The DNA here is from genome assembly GCA_010014905.2 of Druon quercuslanigerum. Classification (NCBI taxonomy): domain Eukaryota; kingdom Metazoa; phylum Arthropoda; class Insecta; order Hymenoptera; family Cynipidae; genus Druon; species Druon quercuslanigerum. The sequence goes on along the minus strand of JAAAKG020020236.1, from coordinate 15,974 downwards.
TTCCACTGATGGACTCAAACAAAATAAGTAATTTATAATTTTTTAACGAATCTTATAACATAATTTTAGATTCGTTATGTTAAGTCAACATCTCGTTCGCATCTGATTATTGTCTATCTACGTTTTATTCTGTAAATTATATACTACTTCGAATGTGACACCATTGTTTTGTTACTTTATTTTTATTCTATCACATATATTTGATGTCTTGAACTGCTATTACGCATGCGCCAATGCGTCATTCACTTGACAAGTATCTTATTACAACGATTGCTCATTTCGTAAGATGGAGGCGGAGGGTACACACTACACACCTTGTCCTCCGTATAATGGAACCTCCCGCGATCAGAATGGGACACCCTCGAAATGGGTTGGTTTCAGTTGGCCTCTTGGTTATTCTCGTTCTTAATTTTTTTCTTGAAAAAAGTTTCTAACTTTTTTAGTTTTCGAGATATTCACGAAATTGTTACTTTATGACAGAATTGAAAATTATTATAGTTTTGTGTTCCACTCGCTCTAACTTCTTCAATAATAGGACTATCGGGATGGAATTTGTAGAGAACATGCATATAACTGTTCGAAAAGTGACACTAATGATGAAACTTTTGATTTTTTTCCAAAATTTTTTTATTAATTTGTTCCCGACTCAAGTCGTAACGTTCGCTGACGAATTTTGGAAAAACTGAAACTTATCGTTTCCAAAAATTCTAGGAGGGTTCAAAAAAGTTTTTTGGGAAAACGGCAAGTAAATCTGACTTGTGGTTTACCAATAACAATTAAGTAAAGACCTGACGCTCGACCGATACACGTCCGAGCTTCTTCTACGGATGTGCCTTGCGGAGGCCAATGTCACAAAATTCCAATTTCACAAAAAAAAATTTCGAATCATTTGGTTACACAATCCCGAAGAATAAATGATGTGGATAAATAATAATATTGAATTCATATAAGCTATACTGTAAGTCAATCTTCATAACTTTTTTCGGTTTCTTTTGCATCTGGACTTTTTTCATTAATTTTAGTGATATAAGATTTTAAAAAATTCCTGCCATTGATGGGTTAAATCAATCAAGAGGTCCCTGACGTCTTTGATTTTTGCAGCCCTGAGGCCAAGGCGAGGTGGGGAACACTTCTTCAGATCCATCAAATTAATTTTGGGTTTGAAATAGAAAGAAGTAGGATTTTCCAATTCAGAAATGGGTTTTCAAAATACTTTAGCTTAGAGGATTCTAGCTTATAATGTGCATCACGATGTGGAATTGATTCGCAATGCTCTTTTATCATATCTTTTAAATTATCCGTCAATTTCGCATGTGTTGCGCGCCGCCTACATGCCAAATTTCTCAAAGGCTGCTTATTCGAAACATTCATCTGAATGTTTTCAATACGTTTCTGGTGCAAACGCAGGAAATCGAAAAAAGAAAAAATTTGTAGACTACAGTATTTCTTCATCAGTAGGGAAATGATAGATTCAATTAATTAAACTGGGTAAGTTTTTGGGTGACATATTGACGGGGTCCCAGCAACATCTTTTAAAAAGACACATCTCTGTTCATGATATTTTATGCTATTATCACAATCATGGGGATTTTAGGAGAAAAATCCGAAAAGTTATTAACTTGACCTCATACGCTTTCTTAAGATATGAAAACTTTACAAAACCTTTAATGCCTTAAAATACTAATCTGACCCTAGAGTCAAACATGGTACACAAAACCGTCGCAGAATTTCAAAATAAAAACTGTACTCTGTATACATTAATTTCAAAGATGACAAATAATAATACTTTTTTAAATATTCCTCAATTTTATTTTAATATGATACACACTGATTATTGCAAAAATATTGTAAATAGTAGGCAATTAAAAAAATTTTGTGATATTTTTGTACCATGCCTGACCTCAGGGAATAGATTATAGGAATGAAATTATAAAAATATCTCCAGTAGTTAGTAAAATACTATGAAAAATACTATGTCTTTTAAATTGATAAAACACTTTTAAAATATTATATTTTTCATTTGAAAATTCATTTTTTCCATTGAAAATTAAACTATTTTGCAGAAAATTCAATTGTCATTTAAAAGTTTACTATTCGATTTTCAGTTAAGTACTTACTTTTTAGTTTTAATATTCATTTTTAAGTTAAAAATTTAACAATTTTGTTGAAATTTTGTAGGAAATTTATATTTTTTAGTTGAAAATTCAGGTATTTTTCTATTTTTTAGAAATGAATCTAGTGTAATGTAAAATTCTTTGTTGTAAATTACCTTTTTAAAGTTTGCAAAATATTGTTAGCTCCTTAAGTTTATCCTGCGTTTCTAAAACTCTTCTAAAGTTTACATTTTTTTAATCTCTTTAAATATATTAAATATTTTTAAAATTTCCTCGATTATTTACATTTATTAAACTTTGTAATCTGACCGAATCGAAACATTTTACTTTAAAACCTTACACACTGTTTTCCGAAATTTTAGGAAATAAAACATTATTTAAATTATTCCTATGAAGCTGATTTTTTTTTCATTTTCGTTAAACCTTAAAAATTGCTTTAACAAATCTTTACAAGTTCTACACTCTCGCCTAAGGTTAGGTTATGAATTTTGTAAAGTGGTAACGAAATTTCTGGTTTTAGTTTCAAACTACTTCCCAACTACTCTGAAATTATAAAACAGTTTTATCACAACAACGCGAAAACTGTTGCGTCTTGACAAGTTTAGATCGTAAATTCTATATATCAGAACTTTAGACTGATGAGTTCGACACGTTAGGCATGAACATTCTCAATAAAACAGAATACGACAATTTTCTTCGGCACAGTCGATATGTAACATAGTATCGAAGAATTTAGCGCTTTCCTTGCGAAACGTCAAATTTTTAGCTTTAAAATTAAGTCATTTCTATTTTTTGTTGCAGGTTTAAGTTCGCAAACCCGCGGAATTCATTTTTCTCGCTCATGCCCTAATAGTCTGGTGAATGGATTAGTAGAAGAACCGTTCAGATTTCCCGAAGAACCTGTTGTTATAGCGGAATATGCGTTTGTAATCAATCGTCAACGCCATTTTGCCAAATTCAATGTAATTCCAGGCAAACAATATACTGCACTGGTAAACATATTTAATGACATTTTTTCAATTTCTGTTAGTGGAACTAGTCTTAGGCTGTATGATGAGGAAGGGCATCCCGTGAAAATAAACATGATCACTAAGGACATTAAAGAACTAACAGAGGACGAAAACTTGTTTATGAATCATATTCGCCAACCGCTTGGACCTGTGCATTCCACGTAATTGTTATAAATATTATAAAATTTTTGTGGATTTGTTAACATATGTATTTTCTATTTATAATTAAGGCAGCTATATTGAGTACAATTTTATAAGTTTGCTCGCCTAGAGTTTTTTTTCCACTAACTTATTAAATATCCGCCAGATTGCAGTTTTAGTGGACCTCTTTCAATTTCGAAAAGGGGTCTGTTTAAAGTGTATGCTTATAAAATAATTAATTTTGCTAGATCTGGAAGAGACAGAGGTAAAGCGTAATAAATAATGAAAATTTCAAGTGCTATTTTAATTATAGAATAATTGGCAGACTAAGACCGTTTTTTTAAGAACCACACATATCACTCTCTCGTTTATACATACATTTTTGTCAGATGTAATATATAATGTCTTTCTTGAGTTAATCCCTTTACTGATTTGAAAAGATCGGACAACGATCGGCCGCGTTTCACTGCTGTTCGCACACTGTTTTTCTCAAGCGACAAGGCTATCATCACACATCCAAACTGAGAAATTACGTGACTTCAAACATTTATTTAGATAATAAGGAAACCGAAAATAGCTTTGAAATTGGCGATGTCGATAAATCGTATCATTTCCAATCGCAGAAAATCTTACAAAGACGAAACATTACAGCTTTAAACAGGGTCGGGCCTAGTATAACGTATTTTTAAGATAGAGAGGCCTAAATTGCCGGTGATTGAACCTTACCGCTAACATTTAATTTACATAGCTTCTGCTAAATGTGTTCAATTTTACTTTTCATGATCTTTTATTTCCCTCAGAATGAGCGCAAAAATCTAAGACCAAGAAAAAATTGTCGAACCACTTTTTATCATACAAAATTTCAAAGTGTATAAAGATATCGTTATATTCGGTTCAGCTTTAATTCCTTTAGAATAAAACCAAAGGGCCTGTGACAAAACCACTGAACGCGTCCTCAGCTTGCGGATAGAGGGTCTCTGTACCAAGGGTTTCTGCTAAGTATGGTTACAAAAAATTAATAGGCAGTCGCGGACAATTGTCCAGGGGTGGTCCCGAAAGAAATAACCCCTAAGCGCAAGTGTGAAAACCGTGCCGAAAGCTGAATGGCACCTGGGTGAGTTGTCTGGAACGCTGAGTCTGAGATACCAGGCGACCTCCCAAAGGACGCAGCACGACTGCATGCTCTGTGGTGCGAGAAACACCCACAGTTATTGCACTTTTCGTATCAACGTCTGCGTAACCATGCCGAAGCACTCTAAAAAAGGGGCTCTGAAAGGAGAGCGCCCACTTTACCAGAGCCAGAACAAGCTCACAGCAGGGAAAGAGAGGTGACATGATACCAACCGTAGTCAGGCATCCGATAGAGGACGAGTAATTGTTTATGACATGAAGAAACATCGACACCCAGGTTTCTTCCAACCCTAAAGATCTGACTGAAATGGATGAAGAGCTTCGTGGACAATTTTCCGCAGAATATAACCTCTGGTCTATCAATTGTTGTGCGTATAATGCAGCGAAAGCTTCGCCCGATGCTAACCGTAAAACAAAACCAACGGTTGATCATTGACCAAAAAACGAATGCATCAAACCGCCATAAAGATAGGCTAAACCAGACAGTACGCGTCCCGCATTCAGTGTGTGATTGAGTATATAACATCTGGCAGGAACTTCACCGCCAAGGTTCGAAAGTTCGCGCGCGAACTCCGGATCCGTTATGGCACCCTTTACAAGTCAAAGCTGCTGACCAACAGGTAGCATATTGTTGAGAGAAGACGGATACTATCTGACTCTAAGAGAAGTCTAGAGCGGAGATATTTTCGGGGGAAATGCAGAATGCGGTCGTCCTTGGGTCGCTCCATGTCCTCAAGGTGCACGATACTTTGGCCGGATCGTCGTATTGTTTCCATCACAGACTGTAATCACCTATCTCATGGTCGGGAGACGTGCTTATGGCTGAAATTTTACCGCGATTTGGCTGGGATCGGGTGCAATTTTTCAGATGAGCACCTGATCCCTGCGAAATCGTGCGTTTGTCCTTATGAAAACCTTTTAATATATATATATACAGACACATCAGAAGACTATTTACTAGTCAAACAGAAAAAATTGCCATTTTTTCGTCATATTTGTTTATTTATCAACAAATTGGAAGCCCAATTTGAAAATCAGGTTCAACAAATCTCTTATAAATCTCATTAGCATTTTTCCGCCTTTTTTTGGTCCGAATCGCTTAACATTTCGAAGTAATACGTTAATTTGAACGAAAAATGTCGCGGCGTCCCATACAATAACGTCTAATACTTATTCATCCGCAGCTCTCCGCAGCTAATGTTTTCACAAATTTGTAGACGAATGGATCAGAAATACTATCGAGGCTTTTATTTGATAAAATACTACAGAATAATTAACTTTTGGCATAGGGTAAAACAATGAAATACAATTTACCTTACATAGTTTTCCACATAATTCTTATAAATTTATAGAAGTATATTAACGAGACGGAATGTTTGGAGTCATTCACAGATACTTTATCTGCTGTTTCAACTTTTCACGAGGCACGAGATTACGTCAAGTTGGCACTGAAACGTGACGTAAATATGAGGTACTAAGCTCCCTCTGCCATCTGAAACGAACGCAGGGGTTCCTAGTCTACCGACTACAAAAGTTCAAATTTCAATAGAGTCTCTTGATATTTAATCTTGTATTTACAAATATAATTTCCGAACCCAAAACCGTAATTGTTTAACAATTACTTACATTGATACACAGTAAAAACTGAAATAATTGTGTTTGAAGCTTTACAAACTGCTTATGTATCCAAGTATGGCTAAATCCTAAAAATAAAAAAGTAGATAAATGCTAAAAGTGTTCAGAATTGAACTATCCAAAATTAAAATGATACTTGAGCGATTTCCTTAATTGTTGTTGGTTAAATATCGTAATTTAGAATTTTTGTTTCTATACGTTACACTTTCAATCTTAAGTTTTACCCTTGTAATTTTAATATAAATACCATACATTTTAAAATTTTTTATATTTTGTATTTGTTGAAATCTGCATAGTAAAATTTTTCAAAGTCTTGAATTAAAGAGTTTTTAAGTTTCAAAAATGTCAATTGGTAGTTAAACAATTATAAATATAAATTGTTAATTTTATATTCATTAACTTTCAAAGGACGTTTAAAATTGTTCAATTTTATATCTGTCCTACTTTGAAACTGTTTCAATTAGAAAGTCATTGGAATAATTCACTTCTGAGATCTTAGAATTCTACTCTCTTCAATTTTTCACAATAAATCTCATAAATTCTTTTTAACCAATTGATCGTGTGACTTCAAATGACATACAAAAAATTATTATGTTGTTTTGTAAATTCCTGCAATTCCAACTTTAAGATTTAATATTTAAAAGCTTCGATTTTGAACATTTAGAACTTTCGAAATTTAAAACTAGGCCATTTTTACTACCTAAAAGCTTCTAATCATAAATTCATGATTATTTCTGTAATTTTTAATTTTTACAGCATTTAATGAAAAAAAATTGCTAACATTATTAATGAAATGCCCCAACTTTGAAAGCCATGTCTTCCGATTGCCTTAAAATTTTCAGGGTTAGTTTGCCTCTATAATAGTAGCATACCCACCAATTTAGAGACTTTTACTACCACCCCTATTTGAAATACAGGAAGTCAAATTTGCATCCCCCGGGCTAAGCGGATATTTTAAAATGGTCATAACTTCCTTTCTACAAATGAGAAATAAATTTTCGATGAGGAATTCCTTAAAGGTTTTCATGCTCTTTTATTCTGTGAAATCTATTGTTCTTGATTTCTAAATTTTTATGAACAAATTGCCAATTAAAATGTATATTTAACATTTTATAGTCTTCGGGCAGTTTTTATTTTTTTAAAATTATTTTTAAACGAAAGCATGCACCGTCCGACGTTGTTTCGTTCAAATTCGATTTATTCAAACATACTTTTCATTGGCACAGAAACTTTCCAAAAATTAATTTAAGCGGTTCTTAATGCATCGAAAGCATTTTTGAAGAGAGCGTTAACCCCTTGCCCCATCATAATGTTTTTTTTTAGGTTTAGCGCTATATTTTCATCACTACCGTCACACGAAACAGACTTGTGAAAAGGCTTAATGAATTAAAAGTACTTAAAACTATTCATGTAAAAAAATTATACAGGATTCGTCCTTTCTTTGGCTGAATTAAACTTAACCTCGTGTATAGCCGAAAAGCGAGACATTCACGCAGAATGGCACTACATATTCAGAAAATATTTGTCTACATACCCTTGGGCATAAGCCTTGGAGTCGCAGACAATTTATGCGAGAATTCGGTGCATCTGAACGTGAAATCAGAAAAGCGAAAGAGTTAGTTGCCAAAAGTGGAGTTTTGACTTTTCCGGAAGCCAAGCAAGGACAAAAATTGGCAGAAGAAACTGAAAATTTGATAATAAACTGGTACGAAGATGATGAAAATAGTCGAAAGATGCCAGGTAAGAAAGATTTTATATCTGTAAAAAAATATACGGTACTCGTGAGCAAGAACAGAAGAGAGTGATTCTGTGCAAGCTTTCAGAATCATATGCCAGATTTGTAGCCCTACATGAAAATTTGAAGATTGGATTTTGGAAATTCGGACAACTAAGTCCAAAGCACTGTGTTTTAACTGGAGCAAGTGGAACTTACAATGTGTGTGTCTGCGTTTATCATGAAAACGTAAAGTTAATGTTGAATCCGACTGATATTAAACATTTAACTCAGGGAACTGACAGACAATTGTCAGATTATCATGATTGCATTGATGAAATTACGTGCAGTGAACCCACTGATGCTTGTCATTTTAGCGAATGCGAATCTTGTCCTGACATTGAAAATTGTATTGGACGTGAATAGTTTCGACACAGTGACATATCAAGTTTGGTAGCAAACTGATAGAAGCACTTTGAAGACCGAAATAGCAGACGCTGATGCTTTCGTAGAAGCACTCTGCACTAAACTTAAAAACCTGAAATCTCACGCATCTTGCGTGAAACAACAAGGTTTGTTTTTGAAGCACCTTAAAGTTATACTAAAGAAGGATAGTACCTAATTTTGCTTGACCTTGCTGAATATTATGCTTTTATCATTCAAAATGCTGCACAATAATTCCATTCCAAAAATAATCAAGCAACTATATTTACAGTAGTTTTTTATTACAAAGATGGAAATAATGAACTGAAGGATTTCAGCATGGCAATCATCTCAGATTGTTTAAGTCATGACACTGTAGCTGTGTACACACTTCAAAAGCTCATCAACGACTACCTCAAGAAGAAATTCAGCGTTCTTAACAAAATTTATTATGCGACAGATGGAGCTGTGCAGCATTTTAAAAATAAATAAGCCTTTATAAATCTTTTAAATCAGAAAAAAGATTTTGGAATTTCTGCAGAAACTCATTTCCAGGCAGCTACACATGGAAAAGGTCTAGGTGACGGGATTGGTGGAAATATGAAAAGACTAGGCGGCAAAAGCTAGCTTGCAGCGCTCAGCACAGAACCCAAACCTAACGGCGATGGAGTTATTCAAATGCGCAAAGAATCATTTAAATGAAATAGTAATTCTTTTCAGTTCGAGAGAAGATCACATAGAGATGACCAAAAAACTATAAACAAGATCCACTGAAGCAATTACAATTCGCGGTACTTTGAAATACAACGCATTTATTTCAAATGAGAACGGAAAATTGAAACTGAAAGAAACTTTATTCGCAACAGAATATGATCTGTTTCCGAAGACAGGCAAAAAGCCTCAAGTGCAGAGAAGCAAACAATGCGCGAAAAAAGGCAACCTAAATAAATTATGATGAATTTAGTGCAGCTTCGCTGGAAAATCATGCATACAACCAAGTCCCCGGTAGGACTGGCCAACCTGTCTGAGAGCGTGAGGAAGGGTTTAGCTCGGATATCTTCCCATAACTACATAATTATTTTCAGTCCCAAAATGCTAAACAACATTTTTATGGTAAAAAAGTCAAGCTTTCGTTCAAAAATACTTTAGAAAAAGAAAAACTGCCTAAAGAGTTGTTGAAAGGAAATTATGACCATTTGGAAATACGCGATTTGCCCGGGGGATGAAATTTTTATTCCCTATAGTTCGAGGAGGATTGGTAGTAAAAGTCTATAAATTGTTGGGTATACTACTATCATATAGGCAAACAAACTCTGAAAATTGGAAGGGAATCTTTTAAAGTTAGGGCAGTTCAGGAATAATGCCCTATATTTTGTTTTAGGTTTGCAAAAGATCAATGTAGAAATTTTCTGTTTAGAATGATTGTTTTTCGACATTTGCATGGTAGCATTTCATAACGACCTAATCCAAAGTTTTAGAATTTTACAAAAAAGTTAAATAACGTTTCCGAAAATTAAATTTTTAATTTTAAAAAAGAGAGTTCTCTTGGGATCAGTCCTGAATTGAACACTGACATGTTTTAAAGGAAAACATTATTCGGCTCCGCAAAAATTTAGTAAGAATTTTTTCGCTTAAGAAGCACGCTTTTTCAACTTTAAACGAGACTGAAGCATCCCTTTTTTAATTTGACAAAAGTAAGATCTTGTTTTCAAGCGATTTATTTGCTGAATCGATAAATAAGGTTTTGATGAAAGAATGCTATTAGTTTTAAAAAAATGGAGCAGAAATTTTTTTTGCTTGAGGGACACGTTTCTCTACATTTAAATAGTGATAAAATCTCAAGTTTTTGATTTTAAATAAAGTAAGTTCAGCTTTGATAATTTGCATTTAGGCCCTTATGGCACGCCACTGAAAAAAGACATTCTTAAAAAATTATTTCGTCAGGTTATGTAACAGAAATTTTCTGATTTTTTGAGCCAGGAATCCCATTTTCCATAATTTCTGGTTAAAGCCCTCATGGATTGATAACTTTCATCTTTTTAACCTGCAAGCTTGAGAATGAAAATTAAAAATTGAAAGCCTAGAATACCGTTTAAAATAATGCTCCTGCTTATAATGATATTATCAAATTTTGAAAACATTTTCCCAATCTTATGGATAGTACTAAAATCTATTTAGGTTTTCAAAAATTTTAGTTATACATTTTTTCATTGAAGACTGTCTAACTTTGTAAACTCTTCAATATAAAAATTACTAAGTATTAAAATCGTTTCCTGCCTGTTTTAGTATAAAAAACTTTAATTTGGTCTACAAATAATCACAATGTGTTTATAAGAAAACAACATATTCGCTTATAGATTTTTATCCTAGAGACCATACTGATGTATAGTATGAAAATAATAACCCGATAATCTATTGAAAATTATTTATTTAATCTCATAATTATTAAATTATCACGTGTAACAGATGAAATAAAGTTCTAAATTTTAAGGAATTTCATATTTTAACTCACGGGTCAACATTTTCAAAAAGATTTTTCTTTTCAAGGGCTTTTCACTTATAGATAGGTTTCGGTAGTATATGTGCACTTTATTACAACATTCAATAACAATAAGATCTTTTGTTAACTCCATAATTGAGTCTGAAAGTTAGCATCTCACGTGTAATATTTGACACGTTTGAAAAACTGAAAAACGATTACGGAAAAACACACATGAGTTGTGAAATAATCAACAAATTTTTGTGTTCGAACATGAAATATTCTCTGAAAAGTTTGTGCTTCAATATTATTCAACTAGTATTAATATGTTTATTAAAAAAAATGATGAAATGCAAAAATTTTATTTAGCACCCTCGTCCGCCATATTGGGTCCGCTAGTTTATTTTCGGAATTTTTGACATCGTATTCGTAATCAGCCATCTTGAAAAGCCTTTTATAAAAATTTTTAAGAAAATAAAAAAATTTATTTAGCATACTCGGCGACCCCAGAATCCAATGAGTAGCAGAGTTTGGCCCATTTATGAACCACTTATACTTTTGGCCAACTTTTCTCGATTTTTGACCACTGTGCGCCTGTGGAAACTTTTGGACAAACTTTTTTTTTAATTAGATATTCTTATATAGAATTTGAATAGGCACCTTTTTCGCTCAGCAAAAGGTTTCAGTTTTGCTAAATTTTACGATTTATTAATGAAAACGGAAAATATGCTTTACTAGACTATTATACCTTGCCTTTTGTATTAATGTTTATCATTTAACTAATTTTTGCTAAACTATTTATTTGTTAAAAGGGTTTCAAAACTTTAATTTTTGCTGAAATTAGATTTTCGAGATTTTTAAGGATTTTAAAGGTATCAACCTATTTTAAGTTTCAAAATATTTCAAAGAATTTAAGATATTTTAAAACTTTTAAGGTATTTTAAAGCATTTTACACGATTCCAAGCTTAAAAGAATAGAATATCCATTTTTGTAATAAGGAATGTTACCCATGTGCCCGCCTTTATTTCATTCGTTCTGAAATATGTTTCAGAGTACTCAAAGGAAGTTAGACGTATTTTTTATACGGACCGGAAATTATATTTAGGGGGTGAAAACAACCTTCGAAGATTTCTAAAAATTACTTTAGAAATATAATTTTCAGTGAAATTAATCATTTAAAAGGCAGTTTTCTGATTTTCATCAATTGGGCGTACTGAGAGACATGTATCCATAAGAAACGATGGTGACAAACTAACCTCCGGCCGGAGACCGTACGTACTAGAGTGGCAACCCACTCCAGCCTCTCTGCTCACGCAACATAGAAGCGAAACTCAATGGCCACATCGGTTGCTGCCGGGTTAGGTTATTCTATGGCCGTTCGCCACACTATTCTCACCCCCCCCCCCCCCCGAATGAGCGACATGATGATCATAGTTCGGATAACCATGATTCGTGTCATGTAAAACTTAGTTTAAGCAACGGCTCCGCTTCAACTAAGTTTTACATGATACGCTTTAACTCTGATTGAGGTACGTGGTTACGAGATAATTATACATTTGATGAGCATAGGTGTAGTAGCTAAAAAGTCGTCTGAACTTATTTACCCAATATCAATGTTAATCCTAATAGTGAGTAATATTTAGTAATATTTTTATTACATTGTTACTTGGCGAAAGATACTTTCTTTTTGCGCGTGTACGTTTTTATTAAAGAATTCCAATTGTTTAAACTATGTAACGTAATAGGATTTACATTTAACGCAGTCTTTGGCATAGTTATCGCTGTCTTTGGCGTAGTAGCAATTAGGTTTATTGCAGTCTTTGACGTAGTAGGAATTACATTTTTTGCAGTCATTTTGTTTGTATTAGTCGCTACGGGATTAGTGATATCGCCTCTAAGAAAATATGCGGGTTTTACAATTTCCACGGATACTTGAAACACCGATCCGTGGAATTCGATTTCAAAAATGCCATCAGAAGTTCGGCTGATGAATTTATGTGAACCGGTGTACGGACGTTCGAGAGATTTTCTCACTGTTCCTACTCGAACCGGTACTGGTTTGATGGATAGCATTATCTGGAAGAACGAACTCCCCAGGTATGCGCATGGTGGTACCGTACAGAAATTCCGCGGGAGACGAACGAACGTCCATGGCGTTTGATCTGAGTCCAAGCAAAATCGTTGGTAGGGATCTCGGCCATTCCAGGTTTGCGTTACACATGGTCGCGGCTTTTAAGCAACGGTGCCACCCCTCAATCATGCCGCTGGAGGATAGGTGGTAGGCCGTTGTTCGGATTCGTTGGCAACCTGTAGCGAGAGACCCAATGGTCTACAAAGGATCGACACACTGTCAGTTCCTCGATGTCTTTGAGCGGTAAGGCTTCTGGTTAACATGAAAAACGGTTTATCATTGTCAAGCAGTATTTGAAACCGTTACTGTCGGGCAGCGGACGCACGAGGTCCATGTGCACGTGCTCAAAGCGTCCGTCTGGTGCTACGAATAGAGCGGGAGCTAGATGCTTATGCGGCGATACTTTTGATAGTTGACAGTCGGAACACGTCTTGCACCATACGGTGATATCTCTATGCATTCTAGGCCAAACATACCGCTTGCGAATGATTCGATCCGTGACTTTCGCGCCGGGTTGTGGAAAAGTTTAAATACCTTTTCTCTGAGAGAGGCTGGTATCTATGGACGAAGTGTTTCGCCAGTCAGGTCGCAAAACAAGGAGCTTTAAGCATCGTCCCACTTGACTTTCCGGAAGTTTAGTGTTCGTTTGAGCTCCACTCGGTGAGCAAGCAAATTGCCTCTACACGGGATAGAGAGTCAGCGACAACGTTCTCAACCAGAGGAAGATGTTCGAGCTTTGTGATAAATTGAGTGGTGGACGTTAGTTGTCTTTGTTGGCGAGGGGAGGACTTTTCTGAGTGCTGTACGAAAGCGTGTGTTAAATGTTTGTGGTCGGTGACCACTTTGAAGTTCTGGCCTTCGAAGAAATGCCTAAAATATTTTATAGACTCATAAACTGCGATGAGATCGCGGTCGAATGCGCTGTAATCACGCTGCGCCGGTGTACATTTCCTTGAGAAAAAAGCCAGAGGTTTCCAAAGATCTTCAATTCTCTGCTGATGAGTCCACACAATTTCTCTTCTGCCATTTTTGCGCGATTCCCCCAGGTAACGACGTAAGGTTGCTTGAACGTCGGCGGCGTGTTGTAAGTTGCGTCGGTAGAAGTTTGTTTATCCTAGGAACCTACAAAGTTCTACAACGGTACGAGGTTTCGGGAACTGTGTGATGGTTTACACTTTTCCAGGAGTCGTTTTGAAACCGTCTTTACTGATCCAGTGACCCAGGAACTGTAGCTCTGATCTACCGAATTGGCACTTGCTAACATTGAGACGCAGAGAATACTTCTTGAGCCAGAATATGTATTTTTAGAACGATTCACCGGTGTTTCTAAGACCAAAGGTAGTTACGAGGTACTCAAACAAACCAAATGGAGTTATTACAGCTGTCTTGGAAATATCCTCTGGCGCAATTGGTATTTGGTGGTATGCCATCGCGAGATCAAGCTTGGAAAACACCGAATTTCCATGCAGCTGAGCCGAGAAATCATGAATGTGCGGCACCGGGTACTTATCCGGGATTGTTACAGCGTTAAGTCGACGATAATCGCCGCATGTCCTCCATTCACGATCATTTTTCCGAGTCATATGAATAGGCGAAGATCACGGGCTGCTAGAATGGAGACAGATACCATCTTTGACCATCTGGACGAATTTATTTTTTTTCTACCGCTAGTTTGTCCGAAAACAAAAGCCCAGCCCGCTTCGAGATCGGGACCTGTAGTGAGAATGTGGTGTTGAACATCGCATGCCACGGCCTCGGATGTCTGTGATCCTATCTTTATTTCTGGAAATTGAGTTAGGATTTCTAAGTAGGGTTGGGACCGATCTAGGACGCTCACCACAAAAATACTCGCGTTTTGCAGAAAACCAGCGGTGGTGAGCCCGGTGGTTTTATCGACTAGACAGGACTTGTGAAGAAATGGTACGAGGTGGTAATGCGCTAGGAAGTCGGCACCGATAGTTGGGTAGCGAACCTCGGCTACGCAGAAGTTCCACGGGAAATCACGGCGGAGGTTGATATTCGGTGAAATTCGCTTTTCACCGTAAGTAGCAATGCGTGTGTCGTTTACTGTGAATAAGACGCCGTCGTTGGGATGTTTTCGAATTTGTTTATCTGCCGGCAATAACGACAGATCGGAGCCCGTGTCTATTAGTAAGACAAGACCTGAGTTACGATCGCGGATATTGAGACGTTTAGAATTTTTTCCTGAGCCGACGGTCTCCACGTGAGAAGGCTCGGTTAGTTTTCCATATTCGATTTCTGTACCCATGAGCACGGGTGTTTGCAGCTTTCCGGTTTCTTGCCGAACCTCTTATGATAAAAGCACAGCTTTTCACTCTCTCTGACCTGTGATTGATCGCGCTTATTTCGACTCTGAGAATTCAAACTCGACGGGTTTCGTAACCGATCAGATTGCATTTTTAACACTTTACTTTTAAACTGCTTGAATTCGTTGACAAGCCAGTCAACTTTGGCATCGGAAGTTTCCGCAGATATTGCTTTCGCGAC
The DNA here is from genome assembly GCA_010014905.2 of Druon quercuslanigerum. Lineage (NCBI taxonomy): Eukaryota > Metazoa > Arthropoda > Insecta > Hymenoptera > Cynipidae > Druon > Druon quercuslanigerum. The sequence continues at coordinate 687 of JAAAKG020020236.1, read as the reverse complement.
TGCGAAGGAGTTGTGTTGAGACATAGGTGAACTTGGAACGGCCGCTAGGATATTATCAGCTAAGCGAGCTAGAGTTTGTAAATCGGCGTTTTCATTACCTGCTAGAATTGGTGTGACATGCTTCGGGAGATTGTCCGTGAATATAGGCTTTATGACATCGTCAGTACAGCCACCGTAGTTGTAACTGCGTAAACGATTTAAGAGAACGTTACGTTTTCCTTCAAAGGACACCTCGCTCTTTAGGAATGGACTAAGATGGGTCTCGGCGAATTCGGCGTTTCCGGAAACAATTCGGTTTTTGATTTGGCTGTAAATGTCCGCGGGAGCCGCCGAAGCTGTCAGGATGTCCTTAACATGGGCAATGACGTCGCTATCGAGATTTGAAACTAGGTAGTCGGCCAGTGCGGCTTCTTCCGTAACTCATTCTCGGCGACAAGATGCCTCGACTTGCATAAATCATAAGTATAAGTCGTTATAAAAGAACGGTGGGATTTTAGAAATTCTGTGAGAATCGACGTGTTCGCGCTGGTTACCGCCCAATTGCTCGAGGGCCCTGAGAAGTTCTGGTCACCATGCTGCTTGATCGCCCGATCACCTTGTCATTAAGGGTATGCGACACAGCGAAATACCTATATTACCGACTCACTTTTTCAGTTCATTGAATATTTTTTTGGACCAGAGAACTTT
>JAAAKG020020225.1:0-20344 GCA_010014905.2 Druon quercuslanigerum | reverse complement strand
TGCCGTTAAATAAAAAATGACACAACGATATAAACAAAAGAAAACATCCTTACGTAATATGTGAACGATCCCTTATTCATATTTAATAAAAAACTGATAATTTTTAGTTGAAAATTCAACTACTTTATTCAAAATTAATATTATTAGTTGCCGATATATCTCTTTGGTGAAAAATTTACCAGGTTGAACTAATATTGTGGTTGAAACTCAATTTTTTGAACTAGAAATTAAACTGTTCGATTTTTGGTTATTGAAATTGAACTATTTGGTTGAAAATGAACGTTTTCATTAAAAATTCATAGTCTTTGACAGAAAATGTAACTGTTTTGTCAATATTTCATCATTTTCTTGAATTGAAAATCTATGGTGGAAATGTGTCTTTTTTGCTTTAAGAAAACTGATAAAAAAGATATTTCAGGTTCAAATTATTTAAAAAAATATATTTTACCGAGGTCTCGTAGTTTTGTTCACAATTGTATCACGAAATATCTCTTTTTTCAATTAAACTGTTTTTTACTTAGTTAAGTTTGAATACTTTTTGCCGAAATATTAATTATTGTCTTATTTCTTAAAAATTCATTTTTTGTTTTAATATTCATCATTTCATTTGAAAATTCAACTATTTGTTTTAAATTTAGCTTTTGGAATTTCCTATTTTTTTGAAAAATATATTTTTTTTCTTGGTAATTTAAATGGTTTGTTAAATACTAGTCTATTTATATAGAAAATTCGTCTTCTTGACTTAAAAATTAAACTTCTTGGTTATTAACGCAGATGGTTATACTAAAATTAATTTTTTTTGTTATAAATGCAATTATTCAGTTATGAATCATCAGTCTTGTTTCAAAATTTCTTTCTTTTTGGCTTCAATATCAACTTTTTTTAACGTTCTACTTTTTAGTATAACAACTAAACTCTTTTGTTGAAGATTCATGTTGTACGGTACAAAATTAAACATTTTTATCTGAAAATTTAACTATTTTGTTGGAATTACATCATCATGCCACAATGAGTTCCATATGATACTAAAAAAATTATTTTCATTTAAAATAATTCATTCCCTTATTATTTTCCGATTTTCGAAAAAATCTTTCTATTTTTCTGTTTTAAGAGTTAGAATTTTGGACTGTGAAGTATGTTCAAAAATGATGTTTTTTGCATTGAGTTTTATTTTAGATGTTTTTCAAAGGAAATAAAAGAAAAAAATTTGACTTCAAAAATCCGAGACTTTCATATGTGTGACATCACCCTGGGTGATTCAAGCTATGTTTGATGATCTGTGACGACGAAGGGGAGGGGTAGAAAATATCGACAAAATCAATTTAGCAGAAAAATAGTATTATATTTTTTTCTAGTTGGAAAAACATTTAATTATTAGAATTCACTACAAATAGTAGGTCGTGATCCATCACCGTTTTTTTTTCTTTTAAAAAATTCTTCTTTTTGGGAATAAAGTATCTTTTTTGTGAAATTAGAAATAACAGCAAATGGTTGGCTCTAGGATTAAAAAAAAAACTGATTCACACCATCCAATCCACCAATTTCATCCTGACAGGATGAGGTTAGCGTCTAGAATCTGACTTTTAATCAAGGATAGGTGAAATTAAATCACAGGATCTCCTTGGATAATTTCAAGCTTCTACCATCGACGGAAATAGGTACTCGGCAATATGCTACCTGGGGCCACTTTGTGGTAATTTTAAGGGCAAGTGGTATTTTGCAACGTTATAAATTGCGGTGTCTCCCACGTATTTGCATCCACCATCTTATTTTCAAATTGAAGAAGACGTTTCGCTGAAGTTTGGGAAAATGAAAAGACCAACAAAGATAAATGGGAACCGATGTATGGAAACGTAATTAAAAAAGGTTTTAATTTTTAAATAAAAACAGTAGAATTCAAAGAAACAAGACATATTTTTTACAAAATAGTTTGATCCTCAACCAAAAGAGAATAATTTTTTTATAAATTTTTAAATAAAAAAGATTAATTTTTTTACTAAGAGGTAAAATTCAAACAGAAAAAATTTTGTCAATACAGAAACATTGTTTATTCAAAATGTAAAATTTTTCAATTCAAAAAGATAAGGTTTTAAAGCAAATCGTTTATTTTCAACCAGCTTTGAAATTTTTCTCAGAAAAGAATAATTTTTCTACTAAGAATATTGAATTTTTAATAATTTACAGACATTACTTACAAATTATTTGAATTTTCAAGAAAAGAGATCAATATTTAGCCAAAAATGAAATAGTTTATTTTAAATCAAAAAATTTTTATTTTCAATGAAACAAGAATTTTATACAAAGGTTTTGAATTTTTTAAAACAAAAAAATGAATTTTTGGTCAAATTGTTGAATTTTAAAGGCAAAAAGATGAGTTTTATCGAAGCCAGTTTAGCTTTTACCCCAAAAATGTTATTTTTCAATAAAAAAGTTAATTTTCTACCAAATAGTAAAATTTTTAATTAAATACTTTCCTTTTTAAGCGAAACGTTAAATTAAAAAAATCTATCTTTAAATTAATGTTCAAAAATTTGATAAAATTTTAAGCCAGAAAAATTTATTTTTTTACAGAACATTTAAATTTTGAAACCGAAAATTTTAGTTTTTAACGAAAAAGTATTTTTCAAACCAAATGGTTGAATTTTGAACAAAATAAATTTTTTTTTAACTAAATCGCTAAATATTTAACCAAAAAGAATAATTTCTTTTTAAAGAAGTGAATTTTTTTAAATTACAAACATTTGCAACCAAATTGTTGAATTTGAAACTAAAAAATATGAACTTTTAACCCGAAATTGAAAAGTTACGTTTTAATTTAAAAAAATTCAACTTCAATAAAAAACTATTTCTCTACAAAACAGTTTATCTTTTTTGCCAAATATATTAATTTTCTACCAAATATTTGAATTTTATTTAAGCCAGTTGGATTTTCACCTTGAAAATACAATTTTCAACAAAAAAGTTTATTTTCAACAAAAAAGTTTATTTTCTACCAAATATTCCAAAGTTTTAAATAAATAGTCCACTTTTGAATTAACTTGTTGAATTTTCAATGTAAAAAATTAATTTTGAACAGAAAATTTACTATTTAAAAAATTAGTTAAATTTTCAAACAAATGATTAAATTTTCAATTAAAAAAACTAATTTAATGTGCATAAAATGTTTCTATTGCAATTTGAAAAAAAATAAAAATTTTCTTAAAATAGAAAAAAAATTCTTTTTTGGACGATATGCACATGGATATAAAAACAATAAAAAACCTTTTATGAAAAATAATAGCAACGAATACACAATGCTGTCTCCCTAAGCATTTTTGTACAAAAAAAGATTTTTTTTTTAGGATTTTTTTTACATTGCAATATAAACATTTTTGGTTGCTGTCCAACATTAAATTTCCTAAATTTAAAAAATTAATTTTTAATAAATTTGTTTAAAGTAGTTTAATTTTTAGTCAAAAATATGAGTTTAAAGCAAAAAATGTGATTGATATTTCAACCAAAAAAAATTTTAATTTTATATAACAAACAGTTCAATTTAGGAAAAAACTAGGAATTTCTAGCAAAATACTTTAATCTTTAACCAAACGGATTAAATTTTTAATTTTTGCATTTTTAACGAAAGAACTATATTTTTGAACATAAAATATTCACCTAAACAAAATACACTAATTTTCAACGGGCGGGATTAATTTTCTAATGAAAGAAAAATTAGTTACCAAATACATATGAGTTTTCGGCCCAATAGTTGACTTTTCAGCTAAAAGGGACAAACATTTTTTACCGAAAATATTTATTTTTGATTATACGGTTGCATTTTTAAACAAAAAATATAAAATTTTTACATAAAGAGACGAATTTTCAGACCGCGACAGCAAAAGAGTTTTTTAAATTGTTTAATTGTCAAGCAAAGAACAAAAAAACAAACGAATTCCCTACTAAAACGGATGACATTTTGAACAAATTGTTAGATTTTAAACTAAGTTTCTTTGATAAAAATGATTAAGATTAGGATTTTGTAAAACTAAATACTTATTTTTATTAACGAATTTTATTTTTAAAAATATTTTCTTCAAGGCTGTACGCTTACTTAATTAACAAAGATCATATTTTATAAGACTGGAAGAAGGGGCGTTGATAAATTAAGGAAAACACCTCACGTAATTTACAGATGAACAATTACTTTGTTATTCATTTATTACTTTTTTGTCACCTCTTTATCGTATTTGTGAATGTATTTTCAGGAATAAAATTTGCGTCCAAATTTCATTCAGGTGTTTCGTCCATAGAACCATATATCAAAGTTTGACAGAACTCCATTTGATAATACATACGTCATCTGTGATTTATCACCATTCACAAATAAATAAATATACCGTTTGATTGATAACAATATCGGTCATGCTTTGCAATAACGTATGTAATCGATCCAAACAGCAGGGGTTGTGTTAATGGTAAAATATTCATTCAACTCCCCGTCCCATTACTCACGCAACATACAAAATTTGGCGATATATATGTTTTAATATTTTCAATAAAACATTTCAATCAAAGAAATTTTATTGAAATCAATGAAATTCTATCTTCTACGTAGAGTCAAAAATAATTCTAAGAGTCAAATTAATTTGTCTTGTGACCGAATTAACAAGTTCGGAAATTAGGTTTCATTTGTAATATTTCTAATACGTATTATTTTTTAAAGGCCGTATATAGGGGTACTGAAATTCAGTGAATTTATTACAAATATTTTATCTGCGCCTAAACAATCAATTTTTGGTTAATATAAGAGACTTTCGAGAAAAGAAAGGAACGGATAAATCTTTTTCAAGACTTTTTTTCGCTTCCTTACACAGAAATTCGATTTGCTGATGTTTTCTATTTTTTCATTTGTGATCCCATTTCATTAAACTCTTTTCCTCGATAAAAATTGATTTTAAAATGATAATATGAGAAAAATGTTATACATCTACTATTGAATAAATGTGCTTCCATCCATGCCTTTGATAATTCATTGAATTTTCATATTCCTCATGGAGATAAACTTCCAGAAAGTCTGCATATATAAATGAAAGGCATATTCCTATTTCCTCAAAACCACTCTGACGTCCATCACAGTGACTCGCGAAATGTACTCCTCGGATGAAAGATGTTTTCAATTTTTGATAAGGACGTATCCGTCGTTGTAGCGAGAAATATGAAAAAGCATTATTTATTTACATGCAATGTATGGATTTTAATATTGCGCTATATACATATTTTTCATTCAAAGCCTCCTCAATTTATTCCAATATAATGCTGGAGAGTATCTGCCTTAAACCTTGTCATAAAATATATATTTTTTTACTCAATTCCTCTTTACCAAGCGAAACAAATAAATAACCCTTATCACGTTTTTGCATTGAATATCTATTGGGCTTAACTTGCAACAACTTAACTCTATTTAAAATTGTAAAGGTTTTTTTTTTACGTTAGAAACTCGTATATAATTATATGGTTAGAAATTGTATAGTTTATTTTTCACTATTCTCAAATGGTTTTCTTTTAAAGTTAAATGATACGTTGTAAATTAGAAAGCAAGCCCAACTTCAATTTTCAGAATCATTTGCCCGTGAAATATGTTGTTTCGCAAAGGAAATACGAAGACACAATCCACAATCCGTGAAAATAGAAAAGAACACCATCGATCAAGTTAAATCTTCAAATAATAGAAAATACTTAAAGTCATTTTAGACTAGATGGAAAATAAAATTTTAAATTAAATTTGTTCTGATAAAAGACCTACTCTCTTCGCTCTACTGGGAATCGAGCCACAGAACTTCCTGTTACCGGTCTTGTGGTTCCCCGTAATGATATGAGAAAGATCGAAAAAAGAATCTTTTTTCAGAAATACACGCTATCCTAAGTCAGGTGTTACATTTATAGTATGAGTAATTTAAAGGAATCTGTATTGCCATCAGAGATAGATACCACAAATCATTGTAGATATTATTCCATAATCCGTTAAATTATAAATCAATATTATTGATAAAGTTAACACTTTTAATAACAGAAAATAATTAACGTAATTACTAACTAGATGAAAAATAAATTTTTATAAATTTTTAATTGAATTTTTTCTGGTAAAAGATCTACTATTTTCGCTTCACTAGAAATTGAGTCACACAACTATTATCTAATAAGTATTATTATAATAAATATTATTATCTAATTACTATTATCTTTCTAATATCTCAACGGAAAAGCACCCGACCGGCAATCGAAGAGTAGATCTTTTGCAGAAAAAATTTAATAGTACAAATTATTCTCTTTATAAATTTAAAGGCACTTGGGTACAATAAAAAGTTTTCTTAGTAAACTGCTCACTAGACAGGCGCAAGCTTAGTTATACTGGAAAATATTTATACTTCACTCAGACCTTTCAAATTCATTATATCGTAAAACAAAAAAGAAATATATCACTACTGGAAATTTTCTTGTAATGAAAAGTCAACACAAATTATTTTTATTTTAAATATCTAATTTATTCTTTTTAACCGATGTTTACGTGTGATCTACGCTCAGTTGGAACATTATTCAATTATCTTAAATTTAATCTGGTTAAAATATGAGTTCCTTACTAGAACCGGTGCATAAAATAAGCTTATAATAAAGCAAGAAAAAGGAAAACGAATGTGAAGCGAAATCAGCTAGCCTCAAAGCTGTCAAAAACAAAAAATTCCACCTATAGTGCCTTGTGCTTCTGGCACAAGAAATAAAGGAAAATCCAAAAATTACATTTTTTATTCAAAAATTTCACAGTATTTCAGAGATTCTCAAATATATAAATGGGTTTAAAAATATATATATATATATATATATATAAAGGAGGACCGAGAATGTGAAAATGAGACCGCATGAACCCCATCTAACAACGCTGCTTTGTTGGACTGTTGTTGTAATTAGATTTTTGACCCTAGCTGCTTAGAGAGATTCTTTTTGTAAATTATTATAAGATAATGAAATAGGGAAGCAAAACTGTGTTGTAGAATACGATGCGGCAGAAAATTCAATTGACAAATTCTGGGTCACTGAGATTAGGGATATAACTTAGAAGTTAAAAAACGATAAGGCTGCGGCTGTTTTAATGCCAATGCATGTGATGAATTGTAATAATATACATGTATGGAAATGATATGCAATCTGAAGGACAAAATCGAATTTTCAACACGAGATACATGGTGAGAATGTGTGCGTTATAGCCGAAGGAGCTTTAACCAAAGAGAATTCACAATCACTAAATTACTGTTGTCGATGCTTTGACAGTCAGTTTTCAAAATTCTGTGCACAAGTGTGGGGAATATACAAAGACCGAGCGTGTAGCGCGCGGTAACTACATTATCTAGCGCGATATTATTATCAAATCACAATAAGAAATATTTGTAAATAATATTCACCACCTTTCTGGTACTCATACAGCACCCTTATCAAGGTAAGGATAATTTGAAAAGGCAGGAACAGCAACGAAACAACGATGCTCTCCTTTCTTGTCTTGTTGCTGTTCCTACCTATATTATTTAAAAATTTTCTTTTATTGTGATTTGATAATAATAAAAAATACGAAACAGATTAAGAGAAAAGGAAGGGGATTTGGTTGGTTACCTTCTAATTTTTCGTTCCTCTTTTTTTATTTTTGTCGAACATTTTTTTCTGCTTTAGGAATTTTTGTTAAACTACATCTTTTTCAAATTGCAATAGGAACATTTTATGGTGTTTTTCAAATTTGGTCGTTGGATTCTTGGTTTGATTTTCAGGAATTGTATACGTTATCATATTGTTTTATAAGTGGTGAAAAAATCAAATTTCGAGAATCATAATTGAACCTAGGAGAATCAAAAGCAGCTTAAAAAAAGGGTGACAAAAGGAATCTCTCCGAATGTTACTTCAGTAGAAATAAAGGAACACTTGCAAAATTGCAATCTAAAAGCAATCAAATTTGAGAAACTGATGATAAATTAAGATATCAATGGTGTTAAGTCAGTTCACAGACACCCCATGTTTATAGTAAAGTTTGAACCTTCAGTAAAGCAACAAAGTGTTATAAAAACTCGCGCAGTTAGCTCTTGTGTAATCAAATGAGAGAAAGACAATGTCTTTGTACTACAATGCTACAATTTACAAAGGATTGCACATGTTGCAAAAAATTGTTTTAAACTAAAGTGTGTTAGCTGTGCAGGTCAACATAATAAAAAAAATGTATTCAATCTTCAGAAAAGGAATCACAATGTGCAAACTGTGGCAAGCAAACAAACCTACTTTTAGGTGTTGTTCTCTAATTAGAAAGGCAGTAATAGGCATGAAACAAAAACTTCAGATGTTTCCATTAGAGAAATACCCCCATAATGTAGGGAGCTTTTCAGCAAGGTAACAATAAATAAAGCTTTTCATTTTTCACCTAATTTTCTTATAATTAACTTTAAAAAATTAACATTCATCCTCACCTTATCCCTAACATCACTCGTTCTTATAGCCTTACCTTCCTTGCTTCTTCCTCGCCTCGGCTCGCATGCATGTCCCTACTTTCTCGCTTTGCCTCCTATTGCCAAACTCTTCCTCCGCGGCTTATACGTAATACTTATCTATAATTTACAATATTTATTATTATTATTACACCATAATTATCATAAATATTGTAAATTATAGATAAGTATTAGGTATAAGCCGCAGAGGCAGAGTTTGGCAATGCGAGGCAAAGAGAGAAAGTAGTGACATACATGCGAGCCGAAGCGAGAAAAAAGCCAGGAAGGCAAGGCTATAAATCTTATATCTGCGTTATCTCCTATTTACAACAGTGTAGGTATAAGGAAAATGCACGTGTTGTAAATAGTAGATAAGTATTAGGTATCAGCCGCGGAGGCAGATTTTGGCAATGCGAGGCAAAGTGAGAAAGTAGGGATGTGCTATAGAACATTATTAGATAAATGTCGTGGGTTTCCAAGTTATTAAAACTGTTTCTATTGTTTTTAATAGTAGGATCATGTAATAAGGTTTTCATAATGAGAGATATGAATTGCAGAAATATAGTGTGGAACTACCTTATTAGCAATAAAAATAGGAAGATCGAGTGCATGAATTTAATAACTATGCAACTTTAAAATTCAGATTATCATCCCGTATTCATGAAAATTCATGCTAGTATAGTGAAAAAACCCAAAGCATTTTTTGAGTTTAAAGATTCTGATTTAAATAAAGTTAAAGCATATCTATATTTTTAAATGTAAATTTAATGAATTTCTCTCAAACTCTCGAAAATTCCTTTAAGCGCTATTTATTGAACAGGTTTGTAAATTATTTCCGTTCTAAGTACTAAATTTTTGTATTGATTTATCCAATTTTCATTACATTCAACTTTCATAAATAACATATTTTATAAAGATAGGTATATATTTTTACAGACACTAAACTGAAATTTTTTTTGGTTAAGTTTCTGAAGCCTGACAGGTGTCGATAATACTTATATTCATATTACTGTTCTGTTAGGCGTACAGCGATAAAATATTGCGTGTGAAAGGTCTGATGAATCTTTTAGTAGATCGATATGCACGTGAGTGACAGGAATTAAAAGAAACCCTCTTTCTGATGGACAGGAAAAAACTTCTTGATGTCTTCAAAGATTATCTTTTCGTTTATAAATAGTAGTGCGTAGAGAAAATATAGACTCAAGGGATACGATGCCAGAAGCTAAAGGTACTGGTCTAAGTAAACAAAGGATCCGATAACAGTCGATCTGCACAGCTTTTAATAGGTAACTCACATTCTGCAAATAGGAAGACATCGACCAATAAAAATAAAAAGTCTACCGCAATGTTTCAGATGACGAATTTGCTAACTTGACCCTCAAGTGCTAGAACGGGTCCCAGAGACCCAGGAATAAAAAGTGTTATTATTTTTTTCCAAATATTTATTATACGCAATTAATTTGTACATCTATAGACTCTGGGCTACAATAAAAAAATGGAGCTAAGCTTATTTTAAATGGAGATATTTAAGTTTGAACTTTACTCGGGTCTGCTGGACCCATTCTAGGTGAAACGTAAGGGTTATTTATAGATAAAAAGAACGTTCATTAATTACGCAAGGATAATTTTTAACGTTTCAGGTTCACTCTTCCCTTTTGTAAGGATGCATCAGATTTTTGTGAAATTTGATATTTTTTACTCAAAATATTGACAATGTGCACTGAGAAAAAAATTGTTAATATTAAAAAAAAATTTTTTTTAATGAAGTAAACCATTTATCGCCCACAGAACCAATGGGATATACATCAAGAAAATAAATAAATGTCACCTTAAATCAAACGTAGAAGATTTCGTTCTAATAATTTTTTTTTCACTCACGCAAATGGATATCTAAAAAATCGACTTATTTTAATGGAATAAATTTTTTCTCAGTGTGTGATATTTGAAAATATTTCAAAAAATTTCAAAAGATCACAAAATAATGTTAAGAAATTTTACGGAATTTATAGAGATATCCAGCGATTTTATGGCATTTCATGATTTCTTAAAGAATTTAAAAAGTTTCAAATATTATCAGTTGTTTTAAATATTGCACGACTTTGAATTAATTATTTAGTAAAATTGCATAAGGAATCTCAACCTTTTTAAGAAATTTAAAAACATTTTTCAGGACTTTAAGGATTTTTGTGGATCTTAAAAAATTTAAAACAATCACACAGGATTTGAAGGAATCACAAGTAATTTTAAGAGATTCAAAAATATTTTAAAAGAAGTCACAGAATTTTAAAGTATTTCCACGAGTTTTTTTTATTATATCTGGGGATTTTAATGGGATTTCGAAAATTTGCATGCAATTGAAGGAAAATCAAAAGATTTCACGTGATCTCGAATGTTTTTAATGGGTTTTAGTAAATTTGGAGAGATTTAGAGAGGTGTCGACGATTTCAAGGGATTTTAGCGGATTTCAAGAGATTTCAAAAGATTCCAAAGTATACATGAAAAATAAAATTGACCGTTTGTATAGGATTTTTTAAATTTAAATTATAAAAAACGATTCTATGCAAAGTCATTATGAAACCAAAAAATGTCAAAAATCAGTCAATGATTTAATGTAATTTGAAAGCATTTCTCAATATAATAAAGGAATTTAAAGTATTTCCAGAAATTTAAAGGTTTATACACATTTTAACAGATTTAATGAGATTTTTAAGGGATTTTAAGGATTCCAAGGGATGTTTTAATTTATCTAAATATTTTATGGAATTTCAAGTATTTTAACCAATTTTTCAGGAAAACTATATGAGTTAGAAAAAAATTAAAATCAAAATCGTTTATCCCAGAAAGATGTACAAATTGACATTAAATCGACTTTTTTACGAAAGTAATTAGTTTTAATGGTGATAACGCTTTAAAAAATATATTGTCCGAAAAAACCATGCGAGAAACGAAAAAAAATGTTAAGACAAAAAATAATTTACCCTAAAAATATCTACAGATTTACTTCATATCGTTTTTTGACAAGAGTTCTAGTTTTTTAAAATCCTGACGACTTCAAAAAAACTATACAAAATTACATTTTTTTGAAGAACTTTCTGATATACTAAGAACTTGTTTTAAAGATGAATTTTTCACCTCAAAAATATCTAAACATTTATTTAAGAGAATTTTCTATATAAAATATAGCTTTGTAGCTAAAACGCCTATAAAGTAAAAAATACTATTTTCTGGACATATTATGTGACATACGAAAACTAGTCCAAAAATAAATTGTGGCTTTTGAAAAACCTACAAAATCACGTTTCAACTTTTTTTGAAAAAACTCACGGTTTTTTTAAACATGGAAACAGTTATTAAAAGTAGAAAATTTAAATGGTCACCAAACAACGACTTAAACACAAAAACCTACCGAATTGCTTATTTGGAGGTTACTTTCATTTTTTTTAAATAGGAGCCCCAATTTTTGACATTAAATTCTGAAAGAGCATCATTTTACATTTTTCGTCCGAAATCAGAGCTAGAGTCAATTGTCACGAGGTCAAATAAAGGTTAAATCAAAGTCCAATTTCAACAATCATGCAGAACATGATTTTTTGCTTTATTTTTCTAAGACGTTTGGCTAACACAAAGCTTGGGTGAATTTGAGACCAACAATCTTGATCACCCTGACCTTGAAGCCAACTTGGAAGTTCATTCGAAGTTCAAAGTGTGGAGTTTGTTGATTTTGAGCTTGGGAGTTTGTGGGTTTGGTTTCGAGTGTATAAGTTAAAGAAAACAAACAATTTGACCTTCAACTGACTTTCCAAGTTGGCCTTAAGGTCAAGGTGATCAAGGTCGTTGCTCCCAAATCCACCCCAGCTTTGTGTTGCATGAGGGTGTTAAAAGAATAAAAGAAAAAGATCATGTTCTGCATTATTTTTGAAGTTTGACCTCGATTGAAACTTTATTTGACCTCGTGAAAATTGACTCTAACTATCATTTCTGACTTGAAAGTTCCCACTTTTTCAGAATATAATGTCAAAAATAGGGGTTCCCATTTAAAAAAATCAAATTGATCTTCAAATAACCTTGACAATTGATCTCAAGGTTAAAACCGATTTTGCAGAAAGATGGCCTCCATTGTCCTGAGCAAGTGTCATGGATTAAAATAGCCACACAGTGACCTATTTTGATCTATAATCCCAAATATCTTCTAAAATACTTTATCTACGAAGAAATGGTTCGGACAAAGGTTGAAATTTCACAATACCATCAGTTTTGACCTTGATGTCAATTTTCAAGGTCACATAGAGGTAAGACGATTTTTCTTAGATTGAACTCTGTGCGCAGTTGAATTTTTTTTAAGATTTCAGGCTGTGGATTGTTATCCCGCCCCCCATACACCTACACAGTAACAATCATCTCGGATAAGATGTAGAGACTGTGAATTTTTACAAAAGTGTAGTTACAGCTCGTACATCATTTTAATTGTGCTAATGATGTCGGCGTTCACGAACAAAAATCCCATTGCGAACACTTTGAACATGTTGATCAACATGTTGATCCACAAATCAGTGAAGTAAGGACAAAGTGTCTTTTTTTTGTAACTAGTCACAGAGAAGTGACATTGTCAAGATTTTCACTTATGTAACTACATAGTCTCAGTTTTTACATCTTATCAGAAATTATTGTTCCTGTCTGTGTGCGTTGGGGGGGGGGGGGTGCTGTAATAGCAATCCACAGTCTAAAGTCAACAAAAAAAATTCAGCCGGACACGGAGTTCAATCTAAGAAAAATCGTTTTGACCTTCAAGTGACCTTGAAAATTCACCTGAAGGTCATGATAGTCAAGGTGATGTCATTTCTCAGACATTTGAACTTTATTTTTTTACCTTTCTACGTTCAAAAAAACCATTCTTCCACAGATCATTTTTGACGTGAAATTTCCCCTCTTTTTAAATCCGCAGTAAAAAATAGGGGTTCTTATTTAAGAATAGGTTATTACCTCCATTTGACCTTGAAAATTGATCTTAAGGTCAAAATTGATGCTACAGTCAAATGTTCCCCTCTGTCCTGATCAACCTTTGTCCTCACGATTTCTTCGTAGATAAAGTATTTTAGAAGATAATAGGGATTTACGTGAATGAGACAAAAAATGGTCTTCTCGTACATATGAAATTCCCAATTCAATGCTTTTTAACATTACTTTATCATTTCTGGTCAAGGTTATATGTATATCCTTGAAAGTGTTTACAGTTTAATGTTTGAAAAACAAAAGTTCCTTTTTTCTAAAATATATATTTTTTTGAAATTTATTTTTGCAGTATTTTCCTTTTCGAAACATACATTTTCTTCCTGTGTAAATATCAACAATTGTGGTAACCAAAGAGCTGCAGTAATTGTCAATTAATGCTAGTGTGGCTAACGAAAACACATATTGTCTTTTACGAAAGCGTGGTAGACGAAATCGTGCTGCAGAATTCAAGTATCTGTATCCGATACGTGACCAGCATTCTAATATTTATGTAGGGGACGAATATAGTGGAGAGCAGCCCATAACTAATATTTTAAAACATAAAAAGCAGGTGACTCTTCGCATATATTAGATTTACCAAACATGTTATTTTTATCCTTACTACTTAAAAATCCAGGTAGACCCAGACAAAATAAGATGAGAAGATAATAAGGTTGCAGAATCGGAAATTAGTTCTAAGATTTTTAATACAAAATTAAAGTTTCCTTACAAATTTTGACACTCTGTACAATCACAGTAGTTAGAAATCTTTGTATAGTCTTTGTTTCCAAAAAAAGGAAAAACTCTAACATACTGAATATATCATTCAAGAATTTGTTTCACTTTTGAAGAAATTAAACTGTTTTCAAAATCTATTGAATTCAATTTTATTACATCAAAAAAATGCAAAAATATGAAAAATCGTAATTTGCGCGTGAGTTTTACAAAAACTATGTGACACTGTATAGTGTCAAGATCAACGTAGAATGTGGCATGACACAGAGAAAATAAAAATCTGAATAAGAATAATTTGAAATGATTCGAAAAAAGACTATTTTATTCACTTTACAAGTAAATTATCTAAATTGAGACCTCTCACTCTCGTCCCAATTTCCCCTTTATCATTTTTTAAATAATTTATATGTTACCCCTGCTTTCAATTAACCTTCCCTTTAAGGAAATCTCTATTATCATCAGAGGTAGTTACCATCAAACCATTTAGATATCATTCTACAATCCGTGAAATTAGAAATAAATATTGTTGATCAAGTGCACTCTATAAATAACAGAAAATACTTAAAATCATTATTGACTAGCTGGAAAATCAGTTTTTTCAATTCGAAATAATGTTTTTTCTAAATAAAGATCCATTGATTTCGATCCACTGGGGATCGAGCCACCTAACTTTCAGTGAATCAAGTTGAGTAGATCATTGTCAAGAAAAATTTAATTGTGAATTTAAAAATTTTATTTTCCATCTAGTTAGTAATGACGTTAATTATTTTCTGTTATTTGAAGAGTTTACTTGATCGATAATATTGATTTCTAATTTCGCGGATTGTGGAATGATATCTGCACTAATCAATGATTACTACCTCTGATGATAATACAAATTTTTTTAAATTATTAGTATCATAAATGTAACTGTTCTGTGGTTCAATTTCCAGAGGAGCGAAGTGAGTAGATCTATATTCAGAAAAAGTTCAATTTTTAATTTAAAAACTCAACCTTTTTCATTTTTTACTTTAATAGAAACTAAATAATTATAACTCAATATGAAAATCCAATTGTTCTATCGTTGACAATTAATTCTTTGATTTCATCTCTTTTGGCTTTTATTTGAAAATGCAACTATTACATTTTTAACTAAATTTTTAACAAATTTAATAAAATTAATTCTGTGAGCTTAGAATTCAATTTTTTTAATTCACTTGTATTGATAGAAAATTAATTTTTTTAAACTGAAAATTCAACTATTTCATTTTTGATGAAGAGTTGATCATTTTCAGTGCGAAATTTCAACTATAAGATTTTCCATTGTAAATTCATCTTTTTGGTTGAGAAATTCAACTACTTCATTAAGATTTTAATTGCTGTATAAAATATTAATTTTATTAGATGAACACCAATCTCTTTGTTTGAAATTTAACTAGTTTGTAAAGAATCTTTGCTGTTGTTGAAGATTTATTCTTGGAGTTGGAAATTAAACTATTTGGTTGTCTATTAACTTTCTTCTTTAAAATTTTCTTCTTTAATATTTTCTAGTTAAAAATTCAACTTTTGTGTAGAAAATTCTTCTATTAGCCTTGGAAAATACCAAATTTGGTAGCAAACAAATAGTAGTAAAAACAATTTGGGTAGAAAAATAAACTTTTCTGTAAAAAAAATTAACTTTTTCATAGAAAAATTTTACAAACTATTCAAAAATATTACTTTTTTAGAAAAATAACTTTTTATCTAAAAATTTCTACTCTCATCTTGAAAAATTAACTTGTTTGTAAAAAATTCTTTTTTTCAATTTTATAGTAAACTAGTTTTTTCCTCCAATGTTCATAGTTTTAGATAAAAATTTAACTATATTTTTAGAAAAATAAAATTATTAGTTGCTGTTTATTTAAAAGTTTAATATTTGTTTATAAATTAACTTTTTATGGCTTCTGGTAAAAAATGAGGATTTTGACTAAAGATTTATATTTTCTTGTAGAAAATTCAACTTTTTTTAGCGAATCTGCCGTTTTGGGTGAAAAGTTCAATACTTCAGTAGATATGTTTATTTCTCTTTTGAATAACAAATCTTTTTCGATTATAAATTCATCTTTTTTATTACAAATTTTAACCTTCTTTACAACTTTTTGGGAAAAAATGAATCTGTTTTGGTTTAAAATTCAAATATTTTGTTTAAAATTTGTCCTCTTAGGTTTAATTTAACTATTTTCTATTGAAAATAATATTTAACATTTATTATTGACGTTGATTACTGATATATATTGTTTAAACATTAATTTTGTTATTAAAAATTTTATTATTTGGTTAAAAAGTATTTTTTATGTGCAATATTTAAATGTTTAAACTGAAAATATGATTGCTGTCATTTTGGTTGCAATTTAATAGTTTTTAGTTTAAAATGATCGAGTTTGGTTTGAAATTCAACTAATTAGTTGAAAATTAAGTTTTGGGTAGTTCATTAAAGTCGAAGGAAAAATTGACTTTGAAGGGGAAGGGTTTTTCGTATTTATGGCATCACCATGAGCGTCTCAAGCTTTGCGTGATACACGTGCAGAACTTTCTAAAGGGCTCTAGTGGGGCTCTGGCTAGTTTTTCCTATACCTAGTCGGGCTCTGGTGGAGGAAACTAGCCGGGGCCCCATGTAGACCAAAATGTAGAAGCTATGGGGGCTCTTCTACATTTTCTAGTGGGGTTCTTATGGGGTCAGCCCGCCCACAACCCAGTGAAAGAGAAGGACTCCTGCAGGGATCCTAGAGGATACTGTCACGTTACTGGCAGCCAGTACTTTTATCCGTTTATCATCATACCACTGTGTATGATCTGAATTTATTTTATAACTTTAAAAATTTAAATTTCATTCCAACATTTTGATTAATTTTAACACCCACTACTGCCATACTCTAAGGATATGACAAAAAAGGTATTTAAAAAAAAATTAATTACGAGTATTTTTAATTTAAATATTAATTGCCCTGTTTGGAGTGATAAAATATATTAGATATCTGAACATAATATTAAAAATAAAATTTCTAATGCCTAAATCTAAATCATAAATCTACCCTATCCATCTAAATCTGTCGCCTAACTAAATCGACAAGTTGAAACTCGATTAAAAAGCCGTCCTCATAACCTACAGCTTACAAAAATCAAAACACCAAATTTTAAATTTTCACTTCATTGTTAAGTATTTATTATTTGACGATATCACGTAAACGTAAAATATGCAAATTTTTAACACGAATATAATTAAAATAATTTTTAAGTAAATAAATTTAATCGACTGAAATTTTTCTTCATGTAATATTTCGTTTTTCCCATTGTAGACCACTTTACAACTTTAAAATTTGATAGTGAACTTAGCATTTTTTTCTTAAAAAAGAGCAGTAAAGTAATTTCTTTTTGAGGAAGTTGTATTCATTGTTTTTAGACATTTGGAAACACACGAATTATATTTTTAAACCCAATTTTGTAAATTTTTATACTATCCGAAGAAAATATTTATTAGTTTTTGTGAATATCGATAGATTTTCCACATCTTTACGACGCATGGAGTGCTTAACTAAACCCTGATAGGACACACATCATTTTTTTCTAGACTAGATGTTCTGATAGGGGGCCCATCAGAACCCAACTTCAAATCGGGAAAGATAAGGAAATTTCTGCACTGGTAATATTTGATTAAGAAAAGGAGCTTTTAAACAGACCCTATCACAATAATATGCCTGAAATCATTGAAGGTCTCGTGTATATTTATTAATTCAGTCTATAAGAAGCAGCTGCTGATTGTAAAATTAAAATAAGAAGTTCAGCATTTCTATTTTCTTTGATATTTCAGTATCATTTGACATTATTTTTCAGGGAAACTGGCGCGGAAGTAATAAAGTTAGTCTTCCATAAAAACTTGAGATAGATCAGGTCGGTTTCGAGAGTAATCGATAAGTCCATTCAGATTCTGATTAAGATTCTATCAACCTGCCTGGACTAAAAAAGATCCTTGGGTTTAAGAAAATGCGGTTTTTTGGTCTCTCTTCTTTAAACCAATATTTTTTTCAGTTGAGTAAATATTATTTAGAGGAAAAAACATCGTTCGTCGAGGCAAAGAAATAATTTCTTGAGTGATATTTCTTTAAAAAAATATATATATTTCTTTGCAATGAATGTGAAAATTAATATGTCAAGGAAATCATTTTTGGGGATTTGAGAAGTTAGTTTCATTAAATCTGTTTTTTATATCCAAACACATATTGCCTAATTTCAATCAAATCGATTCTTTAAATTGATAAACACGTATTTCAATTAATAAACCTCCATTAGTACACAAAATAATTTAGGTTTTTTGAGTTCAAGAAATATTTTTAGGTTAAATAATTATTTTTTGATTTGAAAACAATATTTACACGATGCTTAGAGTTGCTATAAATATTGCTATTGAATAGTCATATATATTTAAAAAATATTTTTCGGACAAACCAAATATTTTTCTGAAATAAATTTATTTGCATTTTATTAAAGAAGGTATTTTTTTTATTTAACAATTTTGATTATTTGTTTTAATTGTACATTTAATTTAGTGAAAATGACATTTTTTTTTAAAATTTTGTATGAAAATTTTTGGAAGAAATGTTTATTTAATTTACGAAATAAAAATTGATAAACATAATAACAGATCAATTCTAAACTTCTAAACAAATATCACTTTTCGTTAAATAAAGGACTTGTTTCTTTAAATAAATTAATATTTTTTAACTTTGTGAAATGCTTATCCTGAACAATATATCGCAATCGTATCTTAGGATCACATAAATATTGACTTAATATTGTATCATGACGCATCCAGTACGACCATTTCTTCGAATCAAGTAAATTTTCTTTCATTTAAGATTCTTTTCCTCAGTATTCAAGAAAAGCTGATTCGGTTAGACATTAAAATTTTATTCTTTATCACAGAATTGATAAGCTGTCTTCTCTTTGATTTTATAATTCAGAAGAGATTCTGGTCTTGATTTCGCCTTTCTCAGACGTCAGACTTAATTTAAATCCCCTTAGAGATGATTATACTTCTTTACTATTGACTATTTTTAGTATTTTAAATTCAATTGAAAAAAAAACGTTTATACCAGCAAGTTTTCTTCTACCATCAAAAAGACTTTAAGGACTATACAAAAATTGCGTCTGTATTTTAAATATTTTTTCCACCCCTCCCCTTCTTCATCACATATTACGTCACAAATACGAAAGTGGCTCCCCTTTCATTAAAAAAATTTTTTTTTTATTCGATAAAAACATAAAGTAAAACACAAAACATACAAGTACAATATTTTCAAAGACTTTGCGGCCAAAAATAATATCTTAAGTTGGTTTTTAAGCAAATTGAGTAAAGATCGTATATTGAATTTAATATAAGGCGCTTCAGAATTTAAGTCGAAATATATTGCATTATAACAAAATTGATTAATTTTCAACCAAAAGATATAGATTTTCAGCGAAAGAGTTGATCTTTTAAACTAAAAAATTAATTTTTTTATAAACAGTTGATTTCTAAATACTAAAAGTTAAATTTTCCACCACGAAAGATGATTTTATTTTTAACAGATAGATGAGTTCTCAATACTCAAAGAAGATTTTTCAAACTAAATGATTTAATTTAATATGCAAACAACTAAGAATTAACTTCAGGCAAAAACCGTTGCATTTTCAACCAAATATTCGAATCTTTAAGGCAAAAAGACGAATTTTATAAAAGACAGTTGAAGTTTGCATTAGGAACTTTTCTACTATAAGGGATGAACTTTTAATCCTAACAAACGAATTTTCAACAACAAAGTTAAATTTAGAAAAAAAGATGATATGTTAAAAAAATAGTCACATTTTCAACAAAATAACTAAACCTCGAAGAAAATATTCGAGCTTTAATCCATACAATAAATAATAAAAAAATAATAATAAAATAAAATAAATAAAAACCAAATAGTAAAAAAAAAATTTCTGCGCCAAAATCAAAATGTTCCACGAAACTGACAAGTCTTTAACAAAATAGTTAAATGTATAACAAACTAGTAAAATTCTGAACGATCAAGTTAAATTTTAAACTAAAATGATAAATATTTAAAAAAAAAACAATAATTTTTAATAAAAGA
>JAAAKG020020214.1:0-20346 GCA_010014905.2 Druon quercuslanigerum | reverse complement strand
GCATGGGCCACCGAGGCTCTTCCAAAGTGCGAGGCGGGAATCGAACCCGCAAGCCGACAGAGTGGGTCCAAAGCCTGCGCTTTAGCCCCCACGAACATCGTCCCACTCTAGTAGAATCTAGTAAGAAACCATTTAAAAAAATTAAGGATTATTACTGTTTTAATGTAAACTTGTTTACGTCGAATTTCAAGGAAAACAATAAATAAAAAATCGACATCAAGCGACCACTGGAGACTATATACGGCTTAAATAAAAAAAGTCTAAATTGGATATAACTTTTCACCTGTAGACTGATTTATCCTCAAATATCTAATTCTGAACTACTGCGTAAAATTTTTTTTAAGGTTGATGTCGCACTGCAGACTCCAATATAGACATTCGATGAGCCAAACAAAATCTCCTTAAATTAGAAATTCCCTTTGGACAAAAATTAACGAATTCATGTCCATCAGCTTCGATAATAATGTCCTATATATTTTTTAACAAATAACTTTGAACTGCTATAAGAAATACAAAAAGTAAACTTTCATAATTAGTTTATAAAGTTTTTGCATTTGATGAATGAAATAAAAATGATTTTCCTAGAAGAATCAATGAATAGTCGATTACGTTAAAGAAAGTCTCTTTCAGCGGTAACTTTTATATGGACGAAAATCAACAAATGGATAGCCAGATGTGATAATGATGTTATATATTTTTAAAGGAATATTTTTGAACTGCGAAAAGAAAAAAGGAAAGTAGCATTTATAAAATTAATATATAAAGCTTCTGCATGCGGTGACTAAAATAAAAATATTTTTCCAAGCTCAGTGAAGGCTCATTTAATACCCAAAAGCCAAATTTTGGGCTCTGCACTTTAAAAAAAAATGCATTTTACTGCCAGCTTTACGTAAAGCTAGCAGTACCACGGTAGAAATATTGGTTATATCAAATACATTTTTGGTCAAAATTTGGTCTTTGGATTCTTGTTTTTTTTACATGAGTTTTCACCTATATCAAATCTTTTCTTTCACAAGAATTGAGGTCTCACTTAAGGCTCTTTCATGACCCGCAGCGCAATTTTTCAAAAACAACCTCTATCATAAAAAACTACCTTAAAATTAAATATGAGCTAATCTTAAAAGTGATTACATCAGAATTGAGGGCTCATTTTAGGCTCTCCAATCCCCCCAAAATAAATTTTACAAAATCATCCCTTAACATAAAAAACAACTCCTTACTCAAACGTGCTGATCAAGTAAACTAAGTGTACACTAATCTTAAAAGTGAGTACGTTAGAATTGAAGGCTTATTTTAGGTTTGCCAGCGCCCCAAAATTAAATTTTCCAAAACGATCCCTTACCATAAAAAACTAACCTTTATTCACAAGTGCTGATGAAGTGCACTAAATATGCACTAATCATAAAACTAAGTATATTGAAAACCAAACCTGAACATTAAAAAACTACACCTTACACAAAGGTGATGATAAAGTGGACTAAATATACACTTGTCATAAAAGTGGGTACATCAGAATTGAGGGCTTATTTACCGCTCTTGCATGAGCCCACGAAATTTTTCAAAAACAACCCCTATCATAAAAAATTATCCTAAAAAAGGGTATGATGTTTTCTGACGACTAGAAAATATTAAATAACTGACCAAATACTTTTTCTTGCACATTATCAGCACTTTCGGGTCAAGGGTAGTTTTCCGAGGTTAATAAATGGTTTCTTATATTTGATTTTGGAAGAGAGTCATATTTAGTGCACTTTTTGATACTCCTGACCCAGGCGGAAAAATTATATACAGTTTATATATAATGTGAAGTTTGATGTATAAATTATATATAATATTTACGCCTAGGGAGTAGGTGGTAGTTTTCTAATGTTAAGGAATGGTTGTGGAAAATTGATTCTGGGTGCATGGAAAGCCTCAAATAGCCTAAAATGAGCCTTCAATTCTGTTTTACTAATTTTTAAGATTAGTGCATATTTAATTTTTAGGATAGTTTTTTAAAGATAGGAGTTGCTTTGAAAAAATGCACTAGGGATCATGCAAGAGCCTTAAATGATCTGTCAATTCTCATGTACTCAATTATATGATTAGCGCATATTTAGTGCACTTTATCAGCATTTTTGTGTGAGGGGCACTTCCAGCATTACCCAACTTCAACAAAGTCTCTTTCTGTCGGTAATTCTGTTTGTATAAAAATCAACGAATTGATTTTCAGGCTGGATGATGGTGACATCAAAATAATTTTCATGGCATATGGGTAATCGGTTATGGTAAACAAAGTCCCTATCAGCCGGAAATTCTCTTTATACGAAAATCAGCGAATCCATCTTCAGCTTTGATAATAATGTCCTATATATTTTTTAACAATCATCTTCGAACTGCTAGACGAAATATTAAAATTACTATTTCAAAAATTAGTTGAGTAAGTTCTGCATGCGGTGACAGAAATGGAATGTTTTTTGTTTGCAGAATGGAGATCGATTATGGTAAACAATGTTTCTTTCGACCGGAAATTTTCTTAGAAGAAAAAGATAGCGCATAGGAATAGGATTAGGGCAATCGGGTTAAGGATGGAGAGAAGAAAAAAGGCAGATAGGAGAAATAATATTGTAATAAAAGGATTAAAGTTAAAGAGTGGGGAAGAGCGGGAAGGGGTGGAAGCGCTGCTACAGAGCATATGGTAGGTTAAAGGCAAGATAGGGAAATTTAGGATAGAGGGAAAAGGAGAATGAATTGGCGGTGATAGAATTGGAGAGCTGGAAAGAAAAATTGGGGGTAATGCGTAACAAAAATAGGATAAATTACAAGAACGTTTTTATCGATCAAGACTTGACGAGGAAGGAAAGGGATGTGCAGAGAATGCTATAGAGCTAGGAAGAAGAGGAGTGAAGGAAGTGCTGCGAAGGTAGAGTATCGGAAAATAAAAATAGAGGAGGAAATGTTAGCATGGGATAAGAAGAAGGGGGGAGGAGGAGTGTTAAAGGTGCTGTACTGGAACGTAGCAGAGGTGAAGAAGAAAGATGAGGATTTCTGAAGGTATAGCCAGGAATTTAATGTGGTTAGATTGATAGAGACGTGGGTAGAGAGAAAGGAATGGGATAGTGTAGAGCTAAAGTTGCAAACGGGTTATGGTCAGAGGCCAAATGAGGCGGTTAAAGTAAAGAGGAAAGAAAGGGCTAGTGGGGGAACTATAACAGGGGTTAGGGATGGATTAGAGGAAGAAGTTCCTAGAGGGGGAGAGGGATAGGGCGTGAAAATGAGGACAGTAAAGATAGGAGTTGGGAAACGTAAGCTTTAAGGGCTGCTGGAATGGTAAAGCCGCGGTGGGATAGGGAATGTAAAATGATGAAGTGAAAGGTAAAAAGGAAATAGAGGAAGCGAAAGGAAGGAATTTCAAAAAGAGAGGAGTATGTAGAAATGAGGAAGGAGTATATGATAATGTGAACGAATAAAGAGCAGGGAAAGAAAAAAGGGCTGGAAGAGGAGTTGAGAAATGTTAGGAGAGAAGGGGACGTGTGGAAGATAATTCATAGGCTTAAAAAACGCAGGGTGGAGATACGTGGCAAGATAGGAAGTGACGAATGGAGGTGTTGTTTTAAAGATTCATTTCAGGGATCAGGCACGCGGAAAACGGAGGTAAATGGAAAGGAGCTAAATGACAAAGAGATAGAGGCAGATAAGGAAGTTGAAAATGTCTAAGGCAGCATGTCTGGACGGTGTAGGGCAGAAAGCATGGGTGTTTGGCACACAAGAGGTAAGGTAGAGACTAAAGGGTGTAGTGAAAAATGTATGGCGGGGGGAGGGATTCTTAAGAGGGTGGACGGAGGGGTTTATCGTACCATCATATAAAAAAGGGGATAGGGAAAGGCAGGAAAATTATAAAGGAATTCCGCTAATAAATACGGCGTATAAAATATACGCGATGGTGCTGGCAAATAGGCTGCGGAAGGATGTTGAGAGGAAAGGCATACTGCCGGAGACGCAGGCGGGCTTTGAGGAGGGAAGAAGTACTATCAACAATATTTATGTATTGCAGCACGTAATGGATAGAGAGCAAGTCAAAAAGGGTGCCAAAGTGTACGCGATTTTTGTAGATCTAAAAGGCGCGTTTCCTTCGGTGGACAGGGGGAGCTTGTGGGAGGCAATGGAAGAGAGGGGAGAGGAGAGACGCCTGATCGAGAGGGTAAGGAAGGTATATGGGGAGACGAAAGATAGAATGAGAGGAAGGGAGGAAATCTCTGAAGGTTTCTGGATGGATAGGGGCTTGAGGCAGGGGTGCCCGTTTAGCTCAACGCTGTTTCTAATTTTAATCGCAAATATGGAAAGTAAGCTAGCGACCGGAATGGTAGAAGGAGTTAGGTTAGGGGGGGAAGGATATGGTCACTCGCATATACCGATGACATAGCGCTGCTAGTAAAGAGCGACGAGGCTTCAAAGAAGATGATGAAAAGGTTGAGAAGATGTTTGGACAAAAATAGATTAGAGTTAAATGCGGATAAGTCGAAGGTAATGGTGTTCAGGAAAGGAGGGGGGAAAGATAAGAACGGGGAGTGGAAGTGAAAGGGAAAAGTGGTGCAGGAGGTGAAAGAGTTTGTGTGGCTGGACTTCCTGATTTGGAGGAATGGGGGAGTGGATAGTCATATAAAAGAGAGAGTGATAAGGGTAAATGTGGTGATGAGGCTACTGTGGGGGCTAGGAAAAATGTTGTTTGCAAATGATTTTGTAAGAAGAATGAAATTGTTTGATTCGCTAGTGATGAGAGTCTTATTTCACGAAGTGGAGGTGTGGGGTGGAAGGTGAGTAAGGCGGTAAATGGGATATAGGAGAGGTATGTTAAGTAGACACTGGGGTTAGCAAGGAATACGTCGAGCTATATTGTCAGGAGGGAGACAGGAAGAACGAGTTTAAGGATTATAACGGGGAGCCGTCCGTGTAAATATGAGGAGAAATTTTTAGAAGAGGGCGGAAGTAAGCTGGTTAGGAAATGTTGGTGAAAGAAGGACAAGAGACGCAGGGGTGGAAGGATGGAGGTGGAAAGGGAAAGGTATTTTAGAACGAATTGATTGCAGATGGATGAAGTGAGAAGGATGCATGTGGAAGGAAGAAGGGTATATAAGTTGGTTAAAAAAAAGCATGGAGAGACAGAAGGAAGCAGGGGTGGAGAGAATCAGAGAGTTAAGGTTTAATGCTAACTATGTGTCGATTATGCCAAGGGAGAGAGCGCAATATTTATGTGAGAAAGGAGAGCAATGAAGTCAGGAACTTATAGCAAGAATAAAATGCGGATGCATGGAGAGTTATAATATGCTCTGGCTTTCTAAAGAGAAGAGAATGTGTGAATTGTGCAAAAAGAGGATGCAAAAGTGGAGCACTGGTTGGAGGAGTGTGAAGAGGTGGCAAAGAGTGGGATAAGCATGGAGGTACTGTTGAATGAAATCGAGGGACAAAAGGGCAGTGGCATAGGTAAAACGGATGTTGGGTAAAATGGAGAAGAAAAGAAAGGAGGAAGAGGAATGGAGAAGGAAAGATTGTATTTAGGAGAGGAAGTAGATTTAAGAAAATGGTACATATTGTAAAAAGTAGATAAGGATTAGGGATTAGCTGCGGAGTCAGAGGTTGGCAAGGCGAGGCAAGGTGAGCAAGTAGTGTCATGCGTGCAAGGCGAGAAAGTAGCGACATGCGTGCGAGGCGTTGCGAAGCAAGGAAGGCAAGGTCGGCTTAGAGATAATGTGTGGATCGATGTTTGTTTTTAAAGAGTTATTTGTAAGGCAGTTCTGTAAAAATGGAAATGTAAGCAAGTCGATTTTTTACGGCCAGTAGGCTGAAAAATAAACGTTTATCTATCTTTTTGTTTGGAAATGTCTTAAATATGCTAAAAAAACTATAAAGAGTAAACAATGTGACTTTCAGTGATTAATTTTCATGAGGCGAAAACCAACAAGTCGAACTCCAAGTTTAATAATGATGTAATATCTATTTTGTAAATAATAACTTCCAACTGCAAATAGAAATAAGTGCTTTTCCTACTGGAATGGATGATCGATGATGGCTAAAAAAGTATCTTTTAGCCGGAAACTCTTTGGAAGCAAAAAAAAGAGTTTGAGGTCTAGCTTTGACGATAACATCCTACATATTTTTGAAGAAATATTTTTAAACTGTTTATAGAAATATCAGAAGAAGCATTCAAAAATTAGTTTATACAGCTTCTGTACGTGGTGACTGAAATGAAAATGCTCTTCCAGGCGGAATGGAGATCGATGATAGTAAACAAAGTCTCTTTCAGCCGGAAATTCTCTTTGGACGAAAACCAACGAATCGATAGCCCGGTTTGATAATGATGTATGCAGGGTGGGCCAGCCTCTCGCGAGGGACGCGTGTCGGGCGGAGGTGATCGTGTGTAGTGGCAAAGCAGAGTTTGCAGAGGGGGACTTATTACGTCCCAGGAATTACCATATAAATTATCGCGTGATGAACCAGCTCCGCGCGAAATCTCGCCAAGCCTTTGTCGAGGTTTCAGTCAGGGTTAATAGGCCGCGTTGTTTAATTGACATTCTACCGTGATCGGGATGCGTAATCTCGGAGGACTTTCATCTGGACGACGGAAGTGATCGGTAGCAGCTGCATCGACAGGCGACCAAATTCAAAATTCAAAAGCATTTTTCTGGCAATTTTCGCTGAATGAAGTTCGTTTTTCTCGTTTATGGTGGTAATAAAAATTCAAACAATCGAATAATTTAAAACAGAAATAGATGTTTGTGAAAAGTTACCACGCATCTCCACTTAAGGATATCTTTAGGGGTCTTCTATGAAGTACGTAACTAATTTATGCTATTTCACCCACCCCTGAGAATAATTTAGCTGTTAAGTAAATAAAGATCTCACGTTTATCAAGATAGTTAAATTGTTAACAAAATTGTTTAATTTTTTATGTAGAAAAATGCATTTGCAGCCCGAAAAATTGTATTTTCAGCGAGAATGTTCATTTTCAGCAAAGAGAGATGACTTTTATTCCATAAAAGAAGACTTTTTAATTCAGAAAGACGAAGTTTTAGCAAAAGAGTTTAATTCTTGACACAGACAGATGACTAAAATAATAGTGAAATATTACACAAAATAATTAGACATTCATAAAAGCAGTTCCATTTTTTATCAGAAAGATATATTTTCCACCAGAAGATGGATTTTCGATTAAATATATGAACTTTTGACCAAATGGTAAATTTTTCCACTAAAAAAAATAAGTTTAAAAACATAAATGGAATTGATAAACTCAACCAAGCAAGAAAGATGGCTTTTTTACCATAAATGATGAATTTGGAAACCAAAAGAGCGAATCCATAAGGATGCGCTTCTGAGCAAAAAGGTTAATTTTTTACCAACGGACAGACTTAAAAAAATACATGAATTTTTAAACAAATGGTATAAATTATTTCTAATAAACATACGCTTTAACCAAAAATGGGATAGACAAATTTTATAAGTTAAAAAATTTCTTTGAGGCAAAAAAATAACAAACACATGAATTCAACGAAAAGGACGAACTTTTAATGAAATAGATAAACCCTCAACCAACTAGTTGTTTTTTTGACAAAAAAGAATAATATTTTACCCAAAGAGATGGATTTTGAACAAATAAGTTAGTTTTTCAAGGTAAAAATTCTAAGCTTACGAAAAATAGTTCACTTCTGTGCTGGAAAAAAAAAGAATTTTTGACAAGAAAAGTAATTTTTGATCAAGAAAGATTAATTTAAACAAAATAATTGAAATATAAGCCGAGACAGATCAGCTTTCAGTCAAAAATAAAATCGGTGTTTTCAATTTCGAAAAAAATACCAAAAATAAACATTTCAACGAAGTAGAATTCAACCAACAAAGACGAATTATAAAAAATATATAAGTTGATTCACCCACCAAAAAAAGAAATATTAAACAAAAAATAATTATTTTCTAATAAATTTTTACACGCGTGGTAAAATTGTCCTCTCAACTCAGATAAATTCGTCAAAAAATACGATTTTTTATTTCAAAACAGTTGAATTTTCAGAAAAAAGGGAAATCTGCAACCACATAATTAAATTTTTTCACTAAAATGATGAATCTTCGAAAACGAAAAAAAATTATTCTTTTTAAAGTCGTTCAACTTTA
Source organism: Druon quercuslanigerum (assembly GCA_010014905.2). Classification (NCBI taxonomy): domain Eukaryota; kingdom Metazoa; phylum Arthropoda; class Insecta; order Hymenoptera; family Cynipidae; genus Druon; species Druon quercuslanigerum. The sequence continues at coordinate 12,204 of JAAAKG020020214.1, read as the reverse complement.
AACCAAATGATGATTTTGTCAAAGAAAAAGATCAATCCGCAATGAAGAATATAATAGTTGACATTTCAACCAAAAGAAGATCCTCAACCAGGTAACAAATTTGTAGACAAATAGTTCATTTTTTTGCCAAAAACGTGAAGTTTCAACTACAATAATGAATCATAAAAAACGCATTTCATTTTCAACAAATGATTTTAACATTCAACCAAATACTTGAATTGTGTACCAAAAATTTTAGATTAGTTAAATTTACCATTATAATAGATAAATTACCATATAGAACAAGTTAATTAACTTTTCCATGAAGTAAGAGAATTTTCAACTAGAAAGAACGAATCTTGAATCGAGAATCTTTTTCACCAAAATATTTTGACTTTTTACTGGGTTCTATTAATTCATTTCATATCAAAGAGAAAAGCGAGAAAAAGTGAAAGTTTTTGGAAAACAGGCGCAAAAAAAGAATTGTTGGGAAAGGGGAAAAAAAGGGAAGAGTGTGAAGTCTCAAAAAATGGAATTGGCAAACTTTTTTAAAATTTATCATTAGGAAACATACGAAGCCTTATCAAAAAATCGAAACGTTAATTCCACTGCTCGCTCCCCCAACACTTTTACATGGAAAGTTTGGTTTATGGGCATCCTTTTATTTAAAACTTTAAAAGATTGACGACAAACTAAATTAAGTTTGAAATCTAAGTTCTGGATTTTTGATTAATTTCCTGGAAAGGGATATGCTAATTTGTTCAATCAGGGAGAAACGCCAGCTGCCTTCATTTCATTTTCTTTCTGAACGCGGACTTTTTCGAGCCTTTTTGAAGTAGCTAAAGCCGAGAAGCATTTTAACGATCGTGAGGGGTTGTTATCAATGGTAATGTTTTGACCCTCGAATGGTTGTCTCTTGACGGGGAGAAGTCGCGGTGAGCTCTCGATGAATATGCAAAAGTCTTTCAGAAGCATATCTGGCTAGAGAGGCCGTGCACGATATCTATGTTTCATGCATTTATATGTCCTTCTTATATGCCAGATAGACTTCCTCAATAGACTCGCGCTGGCTTCGTTAGATGCCGTTTATAAACCCGGTTAACATTTCTCGCGAAATCCCTGCCACGACGTGCCATGCAAGTCTCAGTCACGATTCGCGACAACGAGTAAGCCTTTCAAGTCGTCAGAGGAAATGGCCTCTAGGTTGTTGAATCGCCACGAACGTTCCAGTTTCTAGATTCTGGGGAATAAAATCCGGCTGAATGAAAGAGAAAATTCCTGAAATTAAGGAAGACGTAGATCTGAGAGATCTTGATAAAATTTATTGTTTGCATTATCTTTGGCAATGAATCCTAGTTTTCCTTCAGATCCTACCCTTTTTGGGCTCCTTATTCAATGACTAGAGTCTTACAATATTATCGGCTATAACGTGTCAGTGAAGTGAGAGGCGACTAAAACGAACAATCTTGGATACCAATAAACCCTAGCGGAGAGCTTTACTTTATGGGTGTAATTAGCGTCAAGGGATGGATTTTACAATGAGGTTATTAGTCAGTTTTCGTATTTTGGTGTGATCTATGATATACGATCATTATTTTGAAGTTCTTCGCCAGAGGTTATTGCTAGAGAGTTTGATCAATGACGTATTATCGAAGTAAGAGAGCGTCCTCGAATGTGGGGCACGAGAATCTATCGCTCAATTTAAAGAATAATTTAAGCGATTTTGTTATTTTGGTCGATGTCTTAGCACGGTAAACCTCTACCAAGTTTAACATAACAAATATAGGGTAAAGTGAAGTGATGTGAACCGTGAGGTAACGTGAAGCACGTCAATTTGTCCTATTTAAAGTCGACATCCGCGTTCACATAGTAGTGCCATTTATTGTTTTTGAGCTTAACATTTTTCTCGTAAATAGTTCAAGAGTGCTCAGCTTTTCAAGTCTTTATACCAGACACGGCCGAAACAAATTTTCACGAACGTTTTGACAAGTACCCAAAGAAGACATGTTCATGGGTTAATTTTCGTGGCTTTTTTGTGGTAAATAGTGTATAATGTTGGTTTCGTTGATGGCTTTTATAATCCGAAAAGATTTATGTGGCGTCCTTCGGAATAAAAAAGCGTCAGTGGGGGAAGTAAAGCATGACGGAATTTGATAAAGATGTTTAGATGTTATACATTTCTAGGCTACGTTATTGCTTATATTTACAAAAGTTTATTTGTTCATTATTGTTAGAATTGTGACTTGGTGATATGCATAATTCTCCAGCGAAGCTGCAATAAATTCATCATAATTTATTTAGTTCGCCTTTTTTCGCTAATTGTTTGCTTCTCTGAACTTGAGGTTTTTTTACTGTCTTCGGAAACAGATCATGTTCTGCTGCGAATGAAGTTTTTTTCAGTTGTAATTGTCCGTTCTCATTTGGAATAAATGCATGGTATTTTAGGTTTTCGGGAATTGTAATTGCTTCAGTGAATCTAATTTCTAGTTTTTTGGTTATCTCTATGTTATCTTCTTTCGAACTGAAAAGAATTACTGTTTCCTCAAAATAATTCTTAGCCCATTCAAAAAACTCCAACGCAGTTAGGAATGGATTCTGTGCTGAGCGCTGCAAGCTAGCTATAGCCACAAGTCTTTTTAAATTTCCAGCAATTCCGTAACTTGGACCTTTTCCATGTGCAGTTGTCTGGAAATTCGTTTCCGTAGAAATTTCAAAATCTTTTTTTTGATTTAAAAGATTTATAAAGAAATATTAATTATTAAAATGCTGCGCAGCTGCGTCTGGCACATAATAAATTTTGTTAACAACGCTGATATTATTCTTGAGATACTCGTTAATGAGCTTTTGAAAAGTGTACACAGCTACAGTGTCATGACTTAAACAATCTGGTATTATTGCAATGCTAAAATGCTTCAGTTCGTTTTTATCTTTGTAATAAATAACTACTGTAAATGTAGTTGCTTGATTATTATTTTTAAGGAAAGATTGTGCAGAATTTTGAATGATGAAAGAATAATTTTCAGCAAAGTCAAGCAAAATTAAGTGCTTCAGAAACAAACCTCGTTGTTTCGCATGAAATTTATGAGGTTTCAGGTTTTTAATTTTTATGTTTCTATCAGTTCGCTGCCAAAATTGATAAGTCACTGTGTCGAAACTATTCATGTCCAATAGGTCAGTTAGGTACTTTTTAATATTTTCAATGTCACAAGGTTCGCATTTGTTAAAAAGGACAAGCGTCAGTGGGTTCACTGCGCCTGATTTCTTCAAGGCAGTCTTGATAATCTGACAAATGTCTGTCAGTTCCCTCAGTTAAATGTTTAATATAAATCGCATTCAACGACAACTTTATGTTTTCATGACAAACGCAGAAACAAACATTGTGAGTTTCACTTGTTCCAGCTAAAACACAGTGCTTTGATCTTAGTTGTGCGAATTTCGAAAATCGAATCTTCACATTTTCATTTAGGGCTACAAATCTCGCATATAATTCTGAAAGATTGCACAGAATCAGACTCTTCTGTAATAGCTCAAGAGAACCGTCTAATTTTTTGAGAGGTACCAATTTCAGTTTCTTCTGCCAATTTTCGTCCTTCCTTATCTTCCGCGAATGTGAAAACTCTACTTTTGGCAACTAACTCTTTCGGTTTTTTGGATTCAAGTTTAAATACACGGAATTCCCGTATGATTTGTCTGCGACTTCAAGACTTAGGTACTCGTTTACCTCTTTCTCTACATTAATACTAGGCTCTTTTATAACTCGGGATGGCTGTAAATTGAGATTTCTACATTCTTTTCTACAAGCACCACATATTTTACTGCCTTTCGGTAAATCAGGATGCGCTATTTGCTGATTTTCCGTTAGAAGTCTCAGATAAATTCCTCTTACATGTTTCTCCTTACGGAAACGAATTGCACATTTGCTGCGAAAACGTTGCATCGAAGACATGGTCAGCGCTTGATGACCATAAAAGGTCTTTAGGAATCTAACTTTGCTTCAAAAGCAGCGATTCGCAAAGAGACTTCACAACAAACATATAACCTGAACTAAATAAACAGAAACCACAGAAAAGAAGGATAAATAATTCATAAATGTATACAACTAAGAAAATAGAACGCAACGCAAGAAACCACAGAAAACACACAGAGATAAATTCTAAACACTACACGTGGGCTGCTTTTTCATTTCAGGAGGCTGAAGTCAGAGTAGAGTAACGCAGTGCAACTTTGTGCTTGAAGCCAAGAAACAAATGACAATCTATGTGATTGTCTTTTGTTTCTTGGTACAATATGAAAAACAAATGAAAATCTATGTACGTGGATGTCTTTTGTTTTTCGGCTAACAGGAGACCAAGCTTAACCCAGCCAAGGAAAGGACTTATCGTGTATATGAAAAGTTTTTAACGATTGTTAATTGACTTAATCCTTTCACAAGTCTGTTTTATGTGACGGTAATGACAAAAATATACAGAAAAACCTCAACAACAAAAAAACATTATGGAGAGGCGAGAGGTGAACGCTCTCTTAAAAAATACGTGTGTTCCCTTATTTATTTATAACTATTTGCAAAAATTTTCGATGCATTAAGAACCGCTGAAATTAGCTTTTGGAAAGTTTATGTACTAATGAAAAGTATGTTTGAATGAATCGAATTTGAAAGAAACATCGTCGGTCGGTGCATCGGCTGGACTGGCAGACCTGTGCGAGTGTGTGAGCAAGAGTTTGGCTGGGATATATTCGCATAACTACATAACCTTTTTAAGTTCCAAAATGCCAAACAACATTTTTATCGGAAAAAGTGAAGCTTTCCTTTAAAAATATATAAAAAAGTTAGAACAGTATAAAATGTTAAATAAACATTTAACATAGCAATTGGCTTATAAAAATTAAAAATTAAAAACAATTGATTTTACGGAATAAAGCAGCATGAAAAACTATTCAGGAATCACTTATAGAAAATTCAGCTCTCATTTTTAGAAAGAAAGTTATGACCATTTGAAAATACCCGCTTTGTCTGGGGATTGCAAATTTCGCCCCCTGTAGTTCGAGGAAGGATGGTAGTTAGAGTCCATAAACTGGTCGGTATACTACTATCATATAGGCAAAAAACTCTGAAAATTTGAATTTCAATTAAGTTATTTACGGATTTTTATTTGTATTGTACTTGTTTGACGAGGATACCGAAAATGTTGTTTGTTTTTACCTATTTCTAACGGCTTCCGTGTAGAAAAGCAAATGTGGGACTGGTCGATTGCCCGAGTAGTTGGCCCCACTTTAAGTTGGGGGCTAGACGGGATTACAGATTAGTGTCCTTGACCAGTGCCGGCACGGTGAATTATTTGGGGGCTGATCAGTCGAGCCGACTTATCCCAGTCAGGGTCTAGTCGGGTACTGGTTCCTCACTTGGGTCCATTAGTATCCAAGGTCTTTTGTTTCAGGCGTCATTCACTCTACTGGCACTCTTCTTATTAACTATTTTCCGCCATACTTTTCTGTCCTGGCATACTTCTCTAGCTTCTTTAACGTCCATGCATTTTTTCATGCAGGCTCTCGCGTTTCTATGGCTTCTTATGTCCCTTCTAACTAGGGTCTTATTCACACATTCTAACCAATATATAACACTTTGGTAAAATCTTTAAAACAAGAATAGCACGACTAGAGACCGGCCAGAACCCGCCTAGGAATTTTAACATAAAAATAGCCTACATTCAGGATTAAGTGTTTTCAAAGTAGCTTGAATAGTCCCCGACCAGACCTAGGCTTTAAATGTTCACCAAAAAGAAGCTAACTAGCCTAAAAATGTTCTTCGACTAGCCCCCGACTAATGCGCGACTTTTATTGAGGCCTAGTGGGCTCCCGGCCCCACCGGTGTGTATACAATGTTCACGAAACGTCGGCAAAATTCGTAGTTTTGTATACGATTGAAACCCGAAATATCTACTTTGTCAGATTTAGAAAGATTTTTTTTAGAATACTTTAAGAAATCTAAAGGGATTACAATGTTTTAAAGAGAATTTCAACGCATTTTAATACCATAAGTTTCAGAGAACTAAATTTTAAGGAAATTTGCTGGATTTCAGAGATTGCAATTGAGTTTAAAAGACATCAAATGTTTTGAAATTATTTTATATGCTTTAAAGTACATTTCAATTTTTTGAACTCCTTTTAAATCCTTTCCAATGTTCAAAATCTTTTGAAATCCTGTAAAATATTATACCTTCCAATCAAATTTTATTTTATTCTTTTTCTAAAACACTGTAAGCAAGAACAAGATTTTATACTAAATTCTCGAAAAATTAATATTCTCGCTTATATTCTTGTTCTCGTAACTGCTCCCGAGAAGCAGTGATAAAGCTTTGTATAAAACATTTCGGTTTGGTTACACTCAAAATGATGCTAAAAATTACAACATTGATTATTATTCTAAAAGGATACAAATTTTGATCTTAAGCGGTAAAATAATAGAATCTTTGGAATCAAAAAAGAGTGAAAATGATCAAATTAGTTTTAAAAAATTAAAACATTGCCGATTCCTTTAAAAGCAAATTTCGCAACTTTGTTCTACAATTGAATCCAATTCCAGATACCATAATAACTTTGATCTTGGACTTATTAAAATTAAAATCAATAAAATGTTTTGAAAAATGTTAACATGCTTTCAATATTTGTATTATTTATTATTTCCAACGCAATAATTCCCACAAGACAATTAAGCATTTAATATCATCTGTACTTAAGGGGTTCATGGGTCAAATTTCGCCGATAGCACTTTACTACCGATAGAATTTAAGAAAAATTTCAATTTTATAAACAAAATACTAATTTAAATCTATTTTTATGTCCTAGGGAAACAATTTAGTAGGTTCCCACCACTTTTAACATTTTTAAGTAGTACGAAAACTACATTTAAAAAATTTTTAATTCAAACGCTCAATAATTTACAGGTATGAAAAAGAAAAATATAAAATATTCTAAATTACATCATTTTGTTTGAAATAAATAATTGTTTAATTGTTTTTTATACAATAAAGGTCAACAGTTTTACTTAAAAATGAAAACATTTTTAAATGAAGCAATGCATCTTGTAAAGTTCAAAGTTTAAATTTAGCAGAATGAAAACCAATCCCAGAAGAAAAGACAAAGTCGCCGACAATAAGAAATATGTTCATCAGGTAAAATTATTTTAGTTTATTAATTTTTTTTTGGTTGATTATTTCATAATTTCTTAATTGTATAAATTCGATTATATAAATTTGGGCATACGATTTTACAGTTTCGAATATTTTATAATGTCCGCACTTTTGTTTCAGGAATTATAATTGTTTTTCTTCTATTTATATATTAACGTGATTTTTTATAGGCGGTAATATCATAAAAATTTGAAAATTTTATTATTCGGGAATTTTAAGTAGTCTGCCGCTTCTAATTTCACGAATATTATATTTTGGACGTTTTCTTTTTTTTTGTGAATTTTCCAGCGATGAGAATATTATTTTTGGCTATTTTTCAGTCAACGCAAAATATTTAACTTCTTTTGTTAGAAAATTAGGCTCTTTTGGGTAAAAATGCAACTGTTGCGTTGATAAATAATTTTGTTGTTGTTGTTAAGGATTCAACTACTTGGATCAATGTTAAACTTGTTTATGACCATCTATTTTTACTGGTCGAACATCCATAATTTAAAAATGGAACTGCATGGTCGAAAATTAATTAATTTAGGGTGGAGATTTATTTATCTTGTTGGGAATTCGAACTTTTTGGTAGAATTCTTTTTTTAAATTAAAATAGCTTTTTGGTTCAAATATTTTTTATATTTGGTTCTTTGATTCTCGAAAATTCATCTGTTTGGTTGAAAACTACTTAGCAAAAAGTTTAAGTTCTGTGAAATAAACTCTTCGTATGTCTGATCATGAACTGCATCGCATGTATCGTGCGATTACGCAGTAATGCGTACTTCCCACTTGAAGTTTTGACGTGCAGTGTTTTTATTAATATAGACATGTGTTTTTGGATACAGCTGTCTTTGAATGGTTTAAGCTCTTTTGTTTTAAGCGAGAAGCTCAACGGCACGCAAACCTTTTAAGTGCGTAAGCAGGAAAAACACATTTATTTTAACGTACAACGGCAAACTTTCTTCATAAATTCCGTTCAATATTCAGTTTATTCTTATTTCTGTATTAAAAAAACAATTTTCAAAATATTTTTTAACACGCAGTAAAATCCACCGGAAACAGTTCGCATATCCTTGTCTGCGAGCCAGGATTTCATGTCACCGTCAGTCCCAAAAATTGACATTAAATCCAAGTTTGACTGCACTTTATTAAAATTTCATTTGTTGTTGTTATAGATTCATCATGCCTTAAATTTTCAATTGCTTAGATCTTCCCCTACGTTAAAAAGGGTAGTTAAAAAAGGAAAATACTTGAATTAAACTCTTTTTAACTGCATTATTAGGTAAACGTCCTAGTAATCGTGAACTTAGTATAGATAATCGTGATGCCAATCTTCTTGCATTCTATTTAATTTGAATGAATGTGATTTCTCTTTGCTTTTATAAAATGCTTATCAAATTATATGACATTTGCAATATTTCATGTGATTGGACAGATTTTTCTTGTACAAAATTTATACAATTTTCTTCCAAGAAATAGCACCCCGTATATTTCATGAAGCAGTCGAACTATCAAAGTTGACTGTATATCCGCGAGTCGGAATTTAGACCCTACTTTGAAGTTGCAGCTCCTTATTAGAATTTCCTTTGACGCTACTTAAGTTTAATAGCCCCTGATTTATAATTGGACCATCTTGTGTACGAAACAATAACAATTGAAAGTTTCTGAAACATTTGCTTAAAGGAATATGACTATTTACGTTTTGAATATTTTTGAGACCACTTTTTTTCAAAATTCTCTGTACGGATATTCATAGTATTACAATAGACGAACAATTTATTCTAATCACCTTTTTCACAAAAACAAAAATGACCATAAATATAGCATTTAAAAAATTCCAAATATCAAAATGAACATTTTATGCCAAATAGCGCACGATATGAATAAAAGCCAAGAAAAGAAAAATGTTGCTTTTTGAATGCCTTACAAGATTAGCAGAAGAACTTCTTGAATTTTGTTAAAAAAATCGAAAACCCCAAATTTACATTTTTTTGTAAAACTATGCAAAATACGCTAAAACATGAATAAAAATTGTGCATTTAAAAAAAATCTAAAAATTTGTTATAAATCACTTTTTGATAGGATGCGTACTTTTTGTTTTAAACGTGAAAAACATCAGTCAGCAGTCAAAAACAATCTGCCCGCTGCATGGGCACCCTCTCATTGCAACTTATGTATTTTAATTTCTTTTTCGCCCCGTGTAAGGAGTTTAAAAAAATTAAATTTTCGTATGTTTTTAATACTTTTTTTTAACGTTTAAAACCAAAAAAGAAAGTATTAAAAAATAATTCATAACAAATTAATTCATTTTTACATTCTTATCAGAGAAGATATTAGATTTGTGTAAAATTCAATCCCCCCAGTTTTTGTCTTTCGACGTTTTGAGGCCCCTCATTCCCAAAGACAGATTTTTACGAATGGGTCTGGCTCGAGGTCTGGCTGCATGTCTATCAGTTTGGATGTATGGGCGTATGTACATCGGTCTTTCTGTGTGCACAATAACTTTTTGAAAAAATTAATCTATTAGATTGGCCTTTGGCACACTCTTTTACAGTCCTCAACTAAAGCTCAAGATTGTTAGAAGGCCATTTTGGATCAAAATTCAAAAAGTTAGCGCATTCTGAATATTTTTGAGACCTCTTATTTCAAAATTCAAAAATTCTCTGTACAGATATTTATAGTATTCAAAAAGACGAAAAATTTATCCTAATGACTTTTCTCCCAAAACCAAAAATTACTAGAGTTATAATATTTACAAAATTCCATAAAAGACGAAAATGAACATTTGAAGCTAAATAAAGCTGATATGCAAAAATTCAAGAAAAGAAAAATGTTTTTTATTGAATGCCCTACGAGATTATCATAACAACTGGTTGAGTTTCGGTAGAAAATTCAATTGACAAAGTCTGGCTCACTGAGGTTATGGATATAATTAAGAAGTTCAAAAACAATCAGGCTGTTGTGTAAGCCGCTCGTGGAACCTTTAAATCGTAAACATAAAATTGGAAATAAGCAAACTCAGTTTTTTCAAAAACAACCACAATTGCAATAGAATGTTTAATGACAAAAGTCTTTTCTTTAAAGAATATTCATTTTTTTAAGCGAGGCCAAATATATGAAAAATATTTACTAATTGTCTCTAATTTTTGACAGCGAGACATTTTTCTATAAAACCAGTTATGTCATTGTTAATAATAACTTATTTCCTGATGAATATTAGGTTGAGTCTTGAACTTAATATTTTTATTTTTGAGCGTGATTGCATTAATTATTATGCTGAACGAGTTTTTATAAGTCCTTGTATATTAAAGAGATAAAAATACATATATTGTCGTTGAAATCGATAAGTTTGACATAGTAATAATTTATGTAAGAAATAAAATAGAATCAAATTTAAATATCTACACTCAAATTCTTTTTAGGCGTATAACGTTTACTACTTCTAAAAATAGAACAAATTTATAATAAACTCTTCAGAAATTGTTTCAATTATTTGACGGCAAAGAAAGTTAATATAAATAATTCTTTAAATAAGTGTTATGTATTTAAAACAATTTTGGACCTTGAAGAATTGGACAAGTCCTAACGATTTTTATCGACAAAATCGTAACGCACTCCGTTAGCTAAATCGGTTTGGACGTCAGGCATTTTGTAAATACACTTAGTGCGTGCGTGCGATCTCGGGTTCGTTTCTTAGTACGTGCGGATTTTTCAGCGTACTATGCTTTAGCGTCATAATCAAAAAATACTATGAATAATATGTCTATAAAATAATTGCGACTATCTTTGATATTTATATCACAAATATTATTTTATTTTTTCTGACTAATAACAATTGTTATTTGTATCCATCCATATCGGTGTGAGATTATAGAGAACCTGATTTAATGCCAGAATTCCTATATGTAAAAGTTTAAGACTCAAAATAGGGTTTAATTTGTCTTAAAAACAGACCACACTTTGACGCTAAACGTGGAAAAACGGCCGATTTTGGGCACATGTAGCGTCAAAGCAGGGTCTAAATTACATTAAAATCGCTGCTTGTTTAGAGCCTATTTTACTTCTTTCAGTGCCCACTAAGGTAGGGGTTACAGGTTTAAAGTAGGGCCTGAATTTCTACTCGGGGCGAGTTTGATAATCAAGCTTTATATAGAAGCAAGTTGGAAACTAAATAAGCTGTACGTGTATTACCATGAATCGTATCATATTTGCTGTGCAGGTAGAGCTGTGGGTGAATGAGATACAATTCCTGACAGCGACATACGAGAATTGATTATGGGCTACCCTAACGCTGACAAGTATGCGCTTCACAGGGGTCTATTGTCTATATAGTGGTATCACTCTATCGTGGGACCCAGTAATCTACGAGACAGCTTCATCTTCATTTGCCAAATGGTCGGTAAATCCGAAGCTCGCGTCACCGCACCGGCTGTGGGAAAGATGCTTCAACCCACGAGCACGTTTTGGTTTCGTTGCCCCAGTGTACACGTTACGATGGGTCTTAACTGCGATATAAACCCACTTTAGACCGACACTATAGGCGCCTAATGTCGGATTCGACGAGACCGCTTTTACGATTCTACTGTACCAAATTATCCAACCATCGCATCGTCTCCACAATCTTCTTGAAATCTGTTTGCGAAGACAATAGATCCATTGCTGGAGGCTTCATTGGTCGCAATAACATTATCGGACCCTTCAACTATCTCACGAGCATCTGGAGGAATTAAGGGATTAGTCTGCCTCGGAAAAAATAGGACCAATTTATCAGTCTTGCGGGGTAATTCCTCATCTGTGATAAAGTGACTGAAACCATTTTTATTGCGATAATTCTGTAATTATTTATCTATCATATATATTTACATATCGAATTGTTTGATTGTCTCATTTTCTATTGCAATAAATGATATAAATTTAATACATTTCTCATATATTTTACATATATGATAATAATAATTCTGTGATCATTTATCTAAAATATATATTTTCTTATTAATGTCCTATTGAATCTATTAACTGAAGATTAGTGTCCCCAAAGGATATATACATATATATA